>JAVDBV010049555.1:0-20991 GCA_032619315.1 Piper longum
GCCCTTTTATATATATATATAACCTTCAAAAAGCAAAACATTTTATTTATGTGGTTATCATGTTTAATATGGAAAGGAGTTTTGGCCGTAAAAAGCAATAAGTAGAACATGCAAGATCTATCCAGTCAACTCAAATCTTAAAATAAATAAAGGATGATGTGTGTTTAATTTCTTTGAATCATGATGGTGAGCAGATTATAATAGTTACGTAAGCATTTGCAGATAATGTTGGCAACATATTTATTGTGAGCCGGTGTGGTCAAGCGGAAGATTTTTTTGTAGATAGGCCCCAGGGTCCCATGGCCCACCATGGCCATGGCTCATGCTCGTGGGAAATGGGATGAAATAACTTTCAATTTTCTGGGTTATATATATTTGAAATATCGTGACATTGTGACTCACGAGTGGATGAGAAAGAGTAGAAAATCCACTTGAATTGGAGCTTGAATATTTATTTATAGAATAGAAGAGAAGGATGACGATATTGTTTTTCAAAGATTGATCTGTCGTTTGGTTGCATCTTCGCCATGGAAAGGAAAGGCTACTGCCTCTCCTCCAATGGTGGCTCTTCTCTTCTTTGCTGGGGACATCCTACGGATGAGCGAAGGATAAGTACCTACTTATGGTGGAGGTTGACAAGGCGCCCCTACCGTATGTCCACCACGAAGCAGCAGATCTCCACTGCCATGAAAAGAACCGCTCTCTGTTTTTTTGGGGTACTTTTTCCTCTTAAAAACCATCAATATCATCATGCCTGCATGTGTTTCACTGTACTGTTCTTCGTTCGCTTAAAATCAACAGGATAAGCTCGCAAGAGATCCCAGGTGATCTCAAGTTGGGGAAGCCTCCTTCTCTCTTCACAAGGTACTCCGTCTTGCTTAAAGATTTTGATTTTGGAGGGGTAACAGCTCTTTTTTTTTTTTTGGCAGTTCCCGCTGGTGTCCTAAGTGTTGCCACTACCCTCAAAAGTTTTCAAATTTATAAAATCTTAATTAAATTTACAAATGTTCAACCTAATATTATAATTGTGATAAATATAAAAAAAATTAATTTTTTGCTGCTAGTGCCTAAGAACCTTGAATCCCAATGCTAGAGCGCTGAGTCTTAATCACTATTTTTTTTTCACCACAGAATAAGCACTTGAGTGCTGTTCATCTCACGGCTCGAGCACTAGGGTTTCGGATAAGGCACTAAGTTGTACTTTTTGGCTCGAGCTCGTCCCAAATTCATTCTAAATTATCTTCTAACTTTTATACTTGTTAAAACAATATTAATAGGTGTTTTTTACACCAATATCACAATGATTTCTCATTTTATTAGTAATAATAAAATAAAAAGTATAAATAACTCGAACATGACAGAAAATCAACATAAAATATAAAGAATAATAATTCTTTTACTGAGTCATCACACCCTAAATTTGAATATTTGTTAGTCTCAAACAAAATCTAAATTACATTCAATTCACTTCTTTAATCCACACAACACATCCATCAAATCAATTTATAAGTTTTCATTATTACAATATTATCCCTTGAAATCAAATAACAACATTCTAAATTTTACAAGATATCTAATTGCAAAATAAAGGTGCAAGCATACTCCTCAAATAAGTTTAGAATAAGCTTATATTATCATTCAATACAATTAAATTAAAATTTTTATAAGTTCAAGTATCAATTTCTTCCTCACTAATATAAGTATCTTGTCAATCAAGATTAATAGGACTTTATGGGTTATAATGGGGTCAGGCTAAAAGCTAAAAATTGATATCCAGATCGAAAACAATAAATCCTACCTCAAGACTCTTTCCAAGCTTGAAATAAATTAATTAAATTCATTCTCACTAACAATTTCATCCAATCATTCACATCATACTTCAAAAACACACATAATTGAAAGAGTAAACATGAAACACCATTTTTTTACACTTCATAATTCTTTTTTCTTTTTTTCGCAAATGAATTCCATACCAAAAAATACATCTATCATTTACTAATCAATTCATTCCAACCTTAAAAAAAGTCAATCACTAAGGTTTTATGTTAGGACAATTAACAAACAAAGAAAAATAAAATGAAATGAAGGTTAAGTCTATTACTGTCATAAGAAAAGAAGTAAATTAAGTTAATTTGAAGGCTTAAAATTGACTTAAGCAAGAATAAATAAAGGGTAGCTGGAAAGGACCTGGTTAACAAACTCACCTACATCACTTCTATCATGACAAGTCACCTAAGATTTGCCCTCAAGAAAATCTTTACTAAATTCTAGATCACTTTCTTCAATTATATTAACAATAACATAAACATCATCTACGCATCATCAAAATTAAAATTAGGAATTTTATAAAAAATTATATATAGGGAAAAACGCATTCACAACTCAACTCACAATATATACACTCATATAATCTCTTCATATTATATCACCAACCAAAGAAAAGTAACGAACTTTTTTATCATTGAACAAAGTAATAAGATGGATAAGTCATGTAAAATAAAAAAGAACAATAATGAAACAAACCTAAGAAAATAACAACCATGAACAAGATGGATAAAGTAATTCCTAATTGATTCTAACATAAAGTGAACCGCTCCAGCCTTAAACAACACATTGTCCTAATGCTAAAAAAAAGACTCAAAATAACAAAGTAAATGAACTTCCCTTTAAAACAAAATAATTGGAGGGGATAAAACACATGCTCAACGAGCCGATTGGGGCCATGCCCCCCAACCAGATGAAAAGCTAGTTCCAGAAGAGTGCATAACAAAATAATTGAGAGCATCGCCGAAGGTGGACGAAGATGTGCCTATATCTATCCCAAACTGAGCTTGCACATATGGCAACCATCCACCTGGAAGACCACCCTCCCTTCTTCCTCCTCCATAGGAATAAGGTCGACCTAGATAGGAGAGGTTGAAACATGAAAGAAATTCAGACAAAGTTTCAAATAATAAGGGAACTCCTCCTATGGAATGCCCTAAAGTAATGAGAGTTGGGACATCTTAGAGTGCATTTGAAGCTGTCATTGATATTGATAGCGCATAAACTCAACATGACACTCCTGCTCGCTCTGAATGGCATCCAAGTGATCCTCCATAGTGATGTGAGCACCACCGACGCACTAGTTGTTAGTGAACGGGCTGGGCTACGCCGAAGTGCCCATGAGGCGGTGAAGGAACTCACTCCATTTATTGCATATGTTGTTGAGCATCTTGTTGATAAGTGTATTAGGTTTCACTCATCCTCTCGATGGGTAATAAAGGTCACGTGTGATATTCCCCTGAATTCATAACTACTCCCGCCTGGCAACATAACATGGTAATCAAAAAGGAGAACCACAACTTGGTAACGGTGGTGGTGGATGTTTTGACAATCTTGGCCCAAATGAGGCGGCTGATATCAAAGCTCATGCCAATCACAATAGTATATACCAGCTTGGCCTGCTTGGGAGTAATTTGGCTAGTGTGTTTCTTAGGGTCCAATAAAAGTCTACACCAAGACTTGGCTTCAGCAATGAGACAACTAACCTTGAATTGTTTATAATTTCCAGTTCGTGTCATCTCCAAGGGAAAATCACCATAATATATCTTTCTTGTCAACTCGTCTACATCTATATCATCCTTATCATAGTAGGGTGTTCATTGATCTTTGGGAATGTTGGCACTAGCATAGTAAGCATTGATGATCTTTGCATCAAAAGACACCCTTTAACCCTGTACAAAACACTTATTATGTCTAGCATTGATCGTATTGGTATAAAACTCTTTGACAATTGTAAGAACTGCAAGTGAGGGAACCTCCACAAACTTTACCCAGCCACGATCATAAACTGCTTGTTGCATCAAATTATCTCACCTCTCATCAATCTTAAGACCTTGTTCTTAGATGATGACCTTTCGAGTAAGTTCATTATTGAATCAAAGCCAAGTTTCATTGGACCCAAACTTAAATTGATTATATAGAGGGACTGAAGATGCCTTCGCATGTGAAGACGACGTTTTCCTTTCATAGACATCTTGTCCTTTGGGGGTGAAAGGGGAAGAAGATAGAGAGAAAAAGAAGAAGGGAAGAAGGAAGTCGCTAGAGAGCCGCCAAATGGTCGCCGAAGTGGTGTTAGACAGTCGTCGAAGTGCCGGAAGAGAGGAGAGATGGAAGGAAAGGTTGGATTTTTTTTGTTTTTTGTTTTTGAGCGCACAACCCCTGTTAAGTACATTGGCCTTTTTTTAGATAAAAATAAATGATAAGAAGCTCAAGACTCTCTAAACACAAATTAAAATTAGATGAACACAAACACAAACCAAAACTATACTCTTGAAATAAAAACTAAACAACCTACCTTACAACAAATAAACCAGAACCATGGGTTGACTCCCATGAAGTGCTGAATTTATAGTCATCAACTTGACTATTCTAACATACCTAATTTGGGGAGAAAGTGTTGGAGGTTTGGTATCCGGGAATATCACCTCCAAGATAAGGCTTAAGTTTTTGCCCATTAACTTTAAAACTCGTACTTGAACCTTCTTTGTAAATTTCAACGGCTTCATAGGGGGACATTTGTTGGACGACGAAAAGGTCAGACCATGGCTATTATAATTTCCCTAGAAATAATTTTAACTTTGAGTTAAATAATAATACATGTTGTGTGGGTTGAAAAGTACGACGTGAAATGTTCTAGTCATGCCACTTCTTGGTCTTTTCCGTATGTAATTGACATTTTTGGATGCCTCCATTCGGAATTCATCCGACACATTTAATTGAAGAAGCTTCTTTTCTCCACAAGCATTTATATCTAAATTTAGCTTTTTAATAGCCCAATATGCATTGTGTTCAAGCTCCACTGGGAAATGACAAACTTTTCTAAAAACCAACCGGTAAGGAGACATTCCAAGGGGTGTTTTATAAGTCATCCTATGCACTCATAAAGTATCACCCAAACATATAGACCAATCCTTTGGAAGAGGCAAATAGTCTTCTCCAAAATTCTCTTAATTTTCCTATTAGAAATTTCAGGTTGGCCACTCGTCTGAGAATGATATGTTGTGTCTACTTTATACTTAATCTCATATTTCTACGACAAAATATCAAATTGATGGTTATAAAAATGTGTACTCATCACTAATAATGGCCTTAGGAGTGCCAAAAAGGGGGGGAAATGTGTTTTTCAAAAATTTCAACACCACATTAGCATTATATGTTGGGAAAGTGGCTGCTTCCACCCATTTCGACACATTATTGACATCTACTAATATATACAGGTTCTGATGAGATGGTATAAATACTCCCATGAAATCAATTCCCCAAACGTCAAAAAGTTTCACTTCCAAAATATTAGTAAGGAGCATTTCTTGACAACATGAGATATTTCTCACTCTTTGACAATGATCACACTGCGAAACAAAAAAATGCAAGTCTTCAAATAAGTGGGCACATAAAATCCTGATTGAAGGATTTTCATCGCGGTCCACACTCTACCAAAAATGACCATCATTATTAGAGGCTTGGCAATGATGAATAGTGCTATCTAATGCAAGTGCACGTACCGAATTAAGTAATAAAAGTGATAAGAAAGTATCGTTCAATGTGGAATTAATACTAAGAATTTTTAATTATCAAAATTAATTTAATTAATTATACTTAAATAGAAATAAATTCAAAAAGTGATTAAATTATGAATCAAGACTAAACTAATCTAACATGCAATATTCAAAGAAAATATTAAAGTTATACATTCTATATATGAATTACACATTTAAATCATTAACCACAAGAATTAATTATTCATGATAGTTTCTAGATTAACCATAAATTTATCACTTGCACATAACTTTCATATTTATATGAATTATGTATACAAAATGATACTTTACTTTTTACCCTTAATAGTTATCCAAAACATATGAGTATATCTCTATTTTCATGAAAATCACCCAAAATAGATGAATGAAGGTTATGATAAATTTAATCTTTATATCTCTAAATAAGATCAAATCTGTAGATTTAATAAATGGTTAGTCCAACGATAATATTAAGAGAAAAATAAAATAGATGATTCAAAAACACAATCACATATATAAAAATTAATAAATTTTATTAATTCATGCAGTAGGTGTCATTAAAAATTATAGAAAAGAATTTACTCTATAAAATATTCTACTAAACTCAAGAAAATCATGTATGATATGAAAGACGTCATTTAATTATAAAGAAAAATAAATAAAAATAAAGAAAAACTATTTTTGGGGAAATATGTTCTTCTTCTCATCCAAAATCTTCGTTATTCCTTCTCGTCTTTTATGTCACCGCTTACGTCACCAACACCTGAGCGCCCTTAATCCCACCGCTTAAGCACTGGGTCTTGCTCATAATTTTTTTTCACCACGGAGCTAGCGCTTGAATACTCTATATCTAAGCACTTAAGCATTGGTTAAAGATCCAAGTTGTGCTTTTTGGCCCGAGTTCGTCCTAAATTCATTTTAGATCATCTTCTCTTATACCCTACCAAACAATAGTAATCATCACTTTTACACTAAAATTATAATGATTTATCGAGTTATTAATAATACCTATTAAACTCTTAAACTAATAAAATAAAACTAAAATATAAATGATTCGAAATATGACAAAAAATAAACATGAAATGCAAAAAATAATTATTATTTTACAGAGCTATCACTCGTCTTGTTGATAATCTCATCTATATTTTTATTTTTTCATATGTTTATCAATGGGTTGTTTAAAGTGCTAATAGGATGATCATAGTTTCAAATATCATATTGGTAACCATACCGAATTTTTGTATAATACGTGGTTTTTGTGGTTCAATTAGGTTGAACCATATTATAAAATCATAATTAAAATATTATATTTAATATTAAAAATATACTATTATCAATATTTTACTAAGTATATATTAAATATGAGAATTTTAAAAAACAAATTTTATAAAAATTTTATATTAAAAAATCAAGTACCATTAAAGGCGTCAACTACATGGAAGATACAATATTTGATACTAGTGGGATGATCATAACTTGAGCAATCTGCGGATATCTACTATGTATTAATAAAATGAGACTAAATATGGGCCTTAATTAAAAGTATGAGAATTAATTAATTAAAATATAATAAAAAATAAAATTAAATATGTTTGGAAAAGGGTTATATGTTCAAATTTTCCCAACTTCAATAATTTTTTTAAAAAAATTATCTTTTATCATAAAAGGTTATGAATTTGAACTTGATTAATCTTAATATTTAATTTCTTATTAATGACTCCAACTTTTAACTACTTAGCAATAATGATCTGGCTAATTATTTTAAAAAATATAATAAAAATTAAATAATTAAGAAATAAAGTCTACCAAAAATATTTAAAAAATTAATTAATTATTTATAATTCATATATATAATTAAATTTTAGCTGACATGCACGACATCCAAATAAAAATAAAGAGAAATTTATTGACCGTCTACCCTTTTATGCCCCTAGAGTTTAGTAGTATTTCTTCGCTGCCTCGTAAGACTATTTTCGTGACGTGGCAACTGCATACGTCGACGTTTTTGACCTTTTCTTGCGATAGCGTGAAAGCTAAGCGTCGCAGGCGATGGAGTCGACCAACTCAACGGAGCCGCCGCCGGGGACGGAAATGTTGAAGCCGCCGGTGCATCAGGTTTCCGGCCACAGGGCGGAGAAAGGGGCGCTTGGCCCTCTCATCGACGGCTCCGGCCGCTTCTACAAGCCCTTCCAAAGCGACGACCGCGGCGCCGCCGAGCTCGCCTTCTACACCGCATTCTCCGGAGACCTCCGCGTCCCCGAACACGCCCGACGCTTCTTTCCCGCGTTCCTCGGCACCGTTGTGGTTCCTTCCGGCGCTGGTGACCTCCACCCGCACCTTGTCCTAGAAGACCTCGTCGCCGGCCTTCGTAGGCCGGCCGTTGCGGATGTAAAGATCGGCGCTTGCACCTGGCCGCCGTCGTCGGCTGCTGGGTACTTGTCCAAGTGCCTAAAGAAGGACCTGGAGACGACATCTGCTCGGATCGGTTTCCGGATCTCGGGCTTACAGGTGAGCATTGCCGGCGGCGATGGGGAGAGGCAAGTGTGGAGGCCGGGGAGGGAGGCGATGAAGCGGCTCGCCACGGCCGAGGACGTAGATCTTATGCTGCGGAAGTTCGTTTCCTCCAATGCTGCCGCTGGCGACGGGCAGGTGCCGGACTGCTTATTTGCATCCGCCGTATATGGCGGGTCTGACGGCATCGTTGCGCAGCTGCTAGAGCTCAAGGCCTGGTTCGAGGTCCAGACGGGGTACCACTTCTATTCTTCTTCCGTGCTCCTTATGTACGACTTAGTGGAGGAAGGGTGCGTCACCCGAGCCGGCCCCGGACGGGTAAAGATGGTGGATTTCGCTCATGTAGAAGAAGGGAAGGGCGTGATCGATCACAATTTTCTTGGTGGCCTTTGCTCTCTCATCAAATTCTTGAACGACATCCCTCAACGGGACGAAGGCGTTCTAAACGGCTCATAAAAACCAACGTACGCAAACTTGGAGCTGGCTTTGATTAGTTATTCATTGTCTGTAATTGGATTCTGGTTTTTTTTTTTGGGCGAAATAACTCGCTTACAACATGATCACTATGTTGGATGACTTCAAATTGAATTATTTTGAGTTGGTGAAATATAACTTGGAAGTGTATTCTGTTTTCTCTCGCACTATTTCGTATTTATTCATGGAATTATAGTTCTTTACCTATAAGTTGAAGATTCAGAATGCTGCATCTTTTGTGCCATTTACTTGCACTTTCAAAAATACAGTCGTACTGGATGCTTAAACTACTTTTCGAGTCGCAGTTGCTTAAAAATTTAGTGACTTGTCAATTTTAACGAGTGCCAAAGTTGGATAGGATACTGTTTCGAATTGCAAACAATGTAAGTACAATTTATTTTAGTTGAGGTTTGTGCGACAAAATGGTATGGAAGTTGCATCTAAAGCAACAGCTTCTTGAAAATGCAACCTATATGATATTCATGCAACTATTGTAATTGGCAAGGTGGCTGATCGGCAGATGAAGAAGAAAAGCCTGGTCCGGCATCAGAAATTTGTGTGGCTTGAGCTCTTTTACTGTGGCACAGTGTGAGATCGATATTCATTTCATGGTCTGTCTCCGTCTGTGACCTCTGATCTCCAGCTTCATCATCTGTTTGCTCCTCAGCTGGCCGTTCCAGATCTATCCTTGTTTGTTTATGGATACTTCTTGCATATGTTAGGCGAAAAATGTTAGAGATTCTTTCATGCTGTTCTGCTTCCTTCATCTCTTTTATCAACTGTTTTTGCGTTTGATACAGGCGATGAAGATTGTGCAAATGCAGTATTTCATCTCAGCATCAGCATGTAGCAGCATATATTATTACTAAAACAGTAGTGGAAACCAATTTGGAACTAGAGTGGTGGAGAATGAACACCTGTTGTTTGAAGATTTTTTCATGCATCAGGATCACCTTCTTCGTGGATTCTTTGTTAGGCGATCGTGGAATATGCCCCATTGTTCCCCTAGTCTGGCAAACAGATAAGCCTGCGAGTATGAACTGTCTTCTTGAGGTATTAAAAACTTGGGTCCTGTAAAAGACAGTCATGTTCTATCATTTGAAATGTAATGTTACTGTTTTTTATACTTCAAAAGTTTTAAACAGTAACATTAGGGAATTTCCAGTGTAGAAAGAATCACTATAATACAGAAAGGAAGAAATGAAAATTGAGTATCGTACCTTCCAACTTCTTTATTGAGTCTACCTCTCAAATATGAATCTTTCTGCTGCTATGCTATGAAAGAGGAATATTGACACTTTTCCCGACAAACTTTCTTCGAGGACAGCTCCCTCTCCACCTAAAAAGACTCGATGAACCAAATATCAAATGATCTCCTATATTCTATATTGTTTAGCACCGGTCTAGGTGCTTGATAGACGATAAGAACCAAGAACTCGGACAGGAGGCTGATACGCAGGGATGCATCACATGCATCAAAGAAGTATTTACGGCCATGTCGCAGGTGTCTTACCAAGCAGAGAATTTAAAGATGGCTGGATAATTTATAAAGAATAAAGAAGGTGGCCATGGTTGTGTTATGCTGAGAACTCTTGTCAGAAAGAGTCATCCCTCAATTTGTTTCCACTCCAGTCTCAAGTTCAGGAGAGTTCCTCATAACTGATGCGACTATCGCTTATCCAATGTTCATAGAACACGTGTACTTGAGGATCAGGTTCAAGCAGGTACAGGGATCACCCTTTTGAATCCTGCATGTCTCCTGGTAGGCTCTTCCAAGTTCCAAACAGTTTTCTCTTGCAAAACCCTTGTCCATATTTGGTTAGATTCCGTGGGGATGAGCTGGATTTGGCCATGTCTCCTTGGTTTGGATACAGATGGTTCTTTTTTCTTTTGTCAGTTAGTGCAGGAGCAGATATGTTGTATCTGATGATGGCATAGCCTTATGATCACGCCAGTGGCTCTGTTCAATGAGATTGGCATGACCAGTAATTCTGGCTTTCTGTTTGGATTACTCCGCATTTCATTTATACCATTCCAGTTCTGCAGGAAGGATGAGTCTCTATCAGTCCGCAGTCAATAATGGTGAAGGATGAAAACCAAGTTATATGTCCTCATGCGGATATCGGCAAAGACATTACACTAAAGAACAAAAAAGGTCCTCGAATTACAGTCCGAGTGTTTTTTCGCAAAAGCATTTTTCGTTTTTGCCTTCTCTAGATTGTTGAGTTCATCAGACATTGGACTGTCGTCATTATACTATAGCGGCATAATATAAAGCATTACAATTTGCTCATTACTATCAGTATGTTTCTCAAACAGTTTTATGCACATGCTTTTTTCAAATTTTCTTTTAACAGACAGATCTCATAGCTTTATTAGCAAAGGCAGGTCCCCTCTATTTAGTATCGATATAATGCACATCCATTGAATTGGAATGCATATATTTGAACTGTGGAACTGTGGAAGCATATAACAGCTTAAGGTTTTCTCGCACTATCCTTGATGAGCAGTGGCTTTCCAGATGCATGGCAACTTTCCAAAACAGGAGTGAGGAGTGTAATAATCCTTGCTGTTTTTCAGAATGTGATAAATCTCAGGCTCAAGATTCACAGGAACAAAACTTATTTTCCAGGGTCAATGGGTGGCACAAATTTGGAACACGTAATAGATATTCTTTTTGCAGGGCACCAAGGAAAGGAAGCTATCTTGGCCATGGAACTTGGATGTTCAGGGTAAAATGATCTTTAATGGTCGTGCTAATAGTCTGTGCTCTAGCCGAGGATGAATGTTTGTGCTGACACCGTAAATGAAGCAATGAACGAGATCTGGTTGGAAAGAATTACATCTGACTAATCAGAAATTGTTGAAGACATAAAAAATATCCCAGATGATGTCTCCATCTGTAGCACTGGCTCTATGTCATCCTTACCAAGTCTTATCAAGTGAACAATTGATTTAGTCATTTGTTTACACTAATGCAGGAGTTTATACTTGCAAGTTCTTTATCCTCTGATCATGACGAGAGAGAAGAAAGCGAACGATTTATTTAGCTCCGAGATTGATGATGTTCATTGGGCAATCATCGATTTTCTGCTTAATCTCCAATCACTCGACAACATGGTCATTCTTATGAATGTAACTTGTAAGTTAACCTTTCTCGACCACTGTAAAATCTGGAGCTTCTAGAGTAATCATGCCCTTTGATTATGGGAACTATATTTTCTTTCTGCCGCTCACTTTGCTATTTAATTTCGTAGGTGACGATGCTCTTTCTCTGGCAAATCTTTGTAGTTCGAAGAGAACAGAGATCCAACCTTTTGCTGTATAATACTCTGAAAATGGTTGTTTCCCGGATAGATGAATGGTAAGGGTTGCAAATCATTGGCCTCTTAAGAGAACTAATCAAAATATTTGCTTAGACGAGCACAAGAACGCAATAACTTCAATTTCAAGATAAGTTACAACTAATTAGTAGATGACAACTAATTACATGATCAAAGTTCACTAAAACGTATCTTAGCTAAAAAAACAAAAAAAATAAGATGAACTGACAGGAACAAAGTCACTCGTTCTTCGTATACAAAAGTCTCCTACTGTTAACTACTCGACAGCGTACTTAGCCACATCAAGACAAATGTCATGTTCTATCTTACTTACTCCAAGAGGGGGGGTTCTGAACTCTGTCGCCGTATTCACGCCAAAGATCGGTTTCTTCTCTGAACATTTTGTTAATTCCATTCTATCTTGTAATTGTCTGCCACGACGGTCAAGGACATTGCGACTCACAAATGGGTGAAAGATGAATTAAGGTCTCGACTCTCGTAACAAACATATAATCTGGGATGTTATCTACAAACTAAACTAAGATTCATCTTCATTTGTAATGCGTCACCTAAATTAAGCTCTCCACGCGAATCAAGAGGTTTTTTTGTAATTATATATTTGTTAACCAGAAAAAGAAAGAAAGAAAAATCTCTAGTATCTGTAACGTGCGCGTTAGACCTTTCCAAGGTTACCGGTCACCTTATCTGCGCACTAACCAGAATTGCCTCTTCTGTGGCTACATTCACCAAAGAAATAATTTCGATTTTTAGAATCCATTTTAAATCGGCAATAATTGCCTGTCTTTTATTATCTGACTTGTCTAAGCCTCGAGAACAAGATGCTCACCATGTTCCTTCTGACATGAAATTTGTTTATTGAGTGACAGGGCGGCGGCCATTAAGCTAAGGTGCAAAGTCGAATGGCCATCTTCCTTCTGAGTACATTTGTGTCTAAGCAAATTCTATATCAACATGGCTATCCGAGGTTCTCTTTAATCCAACTGGCATATGATGGAGGCCAATTATGGAGGGCGAGTCCTGACTCTTTATATACCACCAGTTCCCATCTAATTTTCTTATGTGCCTTAAGTAGTACTCCATCTGCCATTTCCATTACAATCTTAATTTTAATCTTTCTTAATTTGTACATTTTCTCGTCTTCTTTGCACTGTGGAGATGGGGGATTTGAGTCTTTTACTGTCTCTAACGATCTTTATGTTACTAGCAGTCTCTCCTGAACTGGGTTATGCTCAATTGAGGAGGAACTACTACGCTAGCATCTGCCCCAACGTCGACGTTGAAGGCATCGTGAGAGGCGTCGTCAAGACGAAATTCAAGCAGACTTTCGTCACTGCTCCGGCCACCCTCCGTTTCTTCTTCCATGACTGCTTTGTTCAGGTGTTGACCTGCCTTATGAATTATGCATGCATACCAATTCATCATTAAAAGTTTAAATTGATGAACTCAATTAATTAGCTAGCCGATCTAAGTGTTATGATAACTGGATCACCCAGGGGTGTGATGCTTCGGTCATAGTTGCCTCAGCTGGCAACAACAAGGCGGAGAAAGACCACCCGGACAACCTCTCCCTGGCCGGCGATGGGTTCGATACGGTGATCAAGGCCAAGAACGCCGTGGAGGCCAAGTGCAGGAACAAGGTCTCATGCGCAGACATCCTGGCCATGGCCACCCGGGATGTCATTGCTTTGGTAATTACTTCATCCATCCGCGCGCTAATGGCCACCTCATCGTTGGGGTTAAATAATTTATTTATTTATTTATTTACACGGCTCTTGTCAATTACTTATTACTAATTATCAATTGCGACAAATATCTTAAACATTTGTGGCCATGGCGACCTCTATACCATCAGACAGGAGGACCAACCTATGCTGTGGAGCTGGGGAGATTGGATGGGTTGAGGTCCAAGGCATCTGATGTTGAAGGAAACCTGCCTAAGCCAACCTTCAACCTCACCCAGCTCAATTCCATGTTTGCTTCTCATGGCCTCACCCAAACTGACATGATCGCTCTCTCGGGTAACGTAATAATTGAATTAAATCAAGATAGTCAGTTATTCATTGGCTGATTGGTTGATTTAAAGTACACAATGTGGGTGATCATCCTCTCCCATGCATGTAACGCATAATTTATTTAATCTGCTCAACGAAAATGCAGCCGCGCACTCGATCGGCTTCTCTCACTGCGGCAAGTTCTCCGACCGCATCTATAATTTCAACAGCAGGGACAGGGTGGACCCACCCTGAGCAAAGCATACGCGGCCGAGCTGAAGTCGAAGTGCCCCAGGAATGTGGACCCCAGGATAGCCATCGACATGGACCCCACCACCCCGAGGGCATTCGACAACGTTTACTACAAGAACCTTCAACAGGGGAAGGGGCTCTTCACCTCCGATCAGGTCCTCCAGACGGACGCTCGGTCCCGGCCGACCGTCGACCTATGGGCCAGGAATTCCGCGGCGTTCCAGCAGGCCTTCGTCACAGCCATGACCAAGCTCGGACGCGTCGGTGTCAAGACAGGCCGGCAAGGCAATATCCGGCGAGACTGTGGCGTCCACAACTAAAAGTCTAAGGACATCCTCCCTGGTGGCCGGGAGGGAGCCACCAAATAAGCGACATACATAGATGATGAGCCAAAACCACAACTACGTACGTTCCTTTTTTGTTTTGCGCATTTGGCATTTTTATTGGCTGAGAATCTCAAAACTTTAAATCCCCAACAAGTGTTTGAAGGGGTGGTAATGTTCAATGCAATGCTCATTTTTACCCCTTCCACAATTTGTATGCCTTTCGTGTGGCTTGCGAAGAATAAGGAAGGCAGTAGCACGGACAACCGATCATTACGCATGACGTGCAGTTAGTCCTCGAACCTGCCCTTTCCATCATCATTTCGAAAGCAGGTAGGCTCTTTTGGGCTATGCCCTCTTTTGTCTTTATCTCTTTAATTGTTTTCGCTTTCCAAAGTTATGTTTCGAATATATTATAACTCTTGATGTGTTGAACGTGTCGATGTATTCACTTCCCCATTCTCTAGCGCACATGAGCTCCTCACTTTGCCATCGTTATTAGCACATGGGCCGATTTTAGTCAGTCAGGTTCAAAACCGCCACCAGACGGGGATAGATCGTTTTGGCACAGCATATTGTCTTCTCCTAAAATTTTTTAAAAAAGTATAAACATAAAAAATGTGAAAAGTTTGAGGAGATTATAAATTATATCCTTTCCGCTGATTCTTAAATTATTTATAAATTCGTGGATATATCACCCCCCCATGCACATATAACTACCTACTCTTTCATCTCAATGACTTATGACGCGCGTATAAGCACGATGTCATTAAGTTATGATGCCATTTTTTGTGGATCTTTTAGTTATTATATTTTGAAAAAACATAAAAGTCTTAGAGAAAATAAATGCGCTTTCTTTTTTAGTTAAGACATTTTTTCGTTGAATTAATAATAAATTATAATAATCTAATTTATTATTTTTATTTTATTATATTTTGATTTTGGTTAATTATATTGGCGTGATTTTTCGATGAAGAAACACAACGGATAGACTTGATCACTTTTTCTTTTCATTAATTATTATCTTTATCTATCCATGCAAAATGGACGAACTTAATTATAGATATGTAAAAAATACTGGATTTGCATTATCAACACTTGTTAATTATTATAATATATCTATTTAATAATATCAAATAAAACACTCCTAGACTGCATGCATGTCCTTATTTATCTGATCATTTTTCTTCAATTTAGATAATTTTAGAGGCAAAGTAATTTAGACCATTAAATTATAACATCGGTTAGATTACATTATACAAAATTTTCTAATAAGAAAAGGATAAATTATAAAATAAAAAATGATCTTTTATCAATAAAAGGGAAAAGTTTTTTTACATTATCGGGTGGTGGGAAAATTAGGCTTATTTACTAGAAAATGAGGGGAAAATTCAAATTACCTGAAATACCTTCAATTAAAAAATTTAAAAACTTCTTTTTTAGAAAAGGGGCTTCCAGCTACCGAACCAGGTCTCTTAAGGCCAAGGGCAGCGGGATCTAGTTGCCTAAGGACAGGGCGCCAAAATACAGGCCACCCCGCCCAAGGTTTGGGCGGCTGGGATTCGGCTTCCCAAAAGCTAAAAAAAAGATGAGATATTCAGAAATTTAGGTGAACTAATAAAGAACATATGATAATAAAAAATAATCGAAAACTTTCCTAATTAGACAGATAAAATTAAAATATAATAATAAAAGAATGTAAAAATTTAGACAATTATTAAAATACACGCGTTAATAAAAGACTCATGGTAATAAAAGACACGTGGCAAATAAAATTAGTGAGCATTTCTTGTATAATATAATAACAATATATATTATAAATTTTTTTTTTCTAAATTTTAAATTTATTTCAAAATTATAATAACAAATTTTTATTTTTACTTTATTTCTTACGCTTAAATTTATAATTACTGTTCTTATTTATTTCTAATATTCCTTACTCGTAATTTTCGAGTAGACTTTAATTCTCGCATAGATGGTGAGGGCAACTCGATGCTAAGTAATTCCCCCGTCGTTGAATTATATGCCAAGGAGCAGCAGCCTTAAGTTTACAAACGCATATAATACAATAAAAAATTGACTCGTATCATAGAACTGACCAACGTGCTTAATTAGAACACATTTGCTTACCTCAATTTCAATTCTTGCCACCTAAATAGACCTTTTTGGGGATTTATTGAGGTGCAACTACAAACATCACCTAAACACAGTTGCGACAACGCGCTTACTAAATTTTGATGAATTTACAGTCCATATTATGCACCTTGAAACGAAGGTTTTTATTGTTGGGGGTGATAGCCCACTAATTAAACAAACATCTAAAATTCGAGTGGCTGAAATTGAGACGGACAGAAAGAAAATCAACGTCAGGAGTATTATCTATCTGAGATGGTATAGAACCAATAATTTATTATTGAATGGACCTCTTAGTTAAGAAAATTCTGAATTGGATCCCAAATTAGTGCCCCGCGTCTAAATTTGCTTTATATACATAAATATAATCATTTGTTTACAAAAATATATGTCCAAGCTTTACTTGATCTTGTACATAAATATAATCATTTGTTTATAAAAATATATGTCCAAGCTTAACTTGATCTTGTACATTCATCTTAATCACGACCAGTACTTACGTAACTAAGATTTTATAAACCTAAAAAGTCGCCCTTATTAATCGTTGCTATGCAAGATTGGTTGATAGTAATGACTAAAGACGAGCAGCTTGCTACTATTTATTGTATATATTATTATTTTTTTACTAGCCTTTAATCAAGAGGCTCTTTGGTCGCAATTCGTTGAGGGCAGAATGCGTGCGTGTGTCGGACTGGATGTATTCATCACGAACGTCATCATTATCGTTATTTTATATATTAGGTTGAGATAATGGCAACAGTGGTAACGACTAAGTACATGCGGAAGGTATGAACTCCCTCTAAATTCAAATCCCTTGAACGACATTTATCTCCTTCTTTTTATAGATAATAATAACTGCCCTCGTCAATCCATGGATTACATTTCAAACCAGTCGCCTGTTCGAGCCGGATTGGGATATGACATGACTTATAAGTACGTCTCTATCCATTTAAAATTTAAAAATTTGAACCCGAATATTAAGATTAATTAATTTTATTTATTATATTTATATCGGATCCAAATTCACAAAATTAACATCTTATTGGAATATAATTTAATTGACTGAAATAATATAAATAATATAGATTTTAATGTAAAAATTGAGAAAATATTATATTAAATATTTTAAAATATTAATTTTATAAAATATCACATATTTAGATCAGACAAACATTGAATCACCCCCTAATCCATAATCGATCCTAAAATTTTTAAATAAATTATACATCCGAAATGTCTAAACTTGAATCCAATATGAAACTGTTTCAGGTCAGATATAAACAAGTCTGATTTTGATCAAATTTATGGTATCGAATATTTAAACTCATCCCTATTTGAAACCTATTAATAATATCTATTAAAACAAAAATCACTTAGCCAGCCTAAAATTACTCAAATCATCACACAATCCCCTTACCAGAGTCCACTCATCACTTAGGCCTGCTCTATTTAAAAAAAACATCACTTAATTACCCTCTAAACTAACACCACCCTTTAAACCTAAGTGTTTAGTGGAGTTGGTCTATAATACTCCGATTTTGATTCACTTAAAAACCGAATTAAAAATATTACAATTGAATTGAGTTGAGTAATGTCTAAAGCTACTAATCGGTAAGACTCAATTAATAAAATAGATTGAACAAACCTGCTTAGCGTCACGAGAATGATAGACTTTACTAAATGTATGTGAAAACTTATCAAATATAAATAAAAGTATGAAAGAAAGTAATTACGTTGAGCTTAAGTATGTGCAGTATTTATCTATCCTTCCACCAAAACCTACTTAAGATCACAAGACCTACATATATAATATGAAAAACGGTCAATAACGGATGTCACTAGTCTAGAAAATAACTATTATAAACTGACATGTGGAATATCATATTCCACAAGAAAAGAAAATAATATACATATTCTCTATGTGAATTTTTCAAAGGGCATTTACTAAAGAGTCATCAAGCGACATACTCGATAGCATCTAGAACTGAATTGGTGCTATGCCACTCTCGACAATAGCTGGTCTCGCTCTCAGGATATAGCACATATCCTAAGCCTCCTCCATGTCCTCCATATATCTCCTGGCCATAAGTACGAAGGGTAATTACTTTTAGCAAGTCGCCTTCAATACTCTTTGAACTATATGTCCGAACGTGTGTAGTGCTAAATAGCCCTCGTAAGCCTCCATGTTTCTTCGGGTTTAAGGAAACTCAAAAAACATAGTTGTTAGGATCCCTCGAAAGTAAAACAACCCTCTTACTAATTTAGAGCCTGCTATGAGTGGCATATGCACCAACTCATGGTACGTGCGAGTCGGTTTCACCATCTTTTATTTCACTAAAAATTAGATAAAATTGTATATAGGCATGAAAAGAGGATTTATATAATAGGCATAAGCACAACTTACGATGAATCTTATTTTCAAAATTAGACTCGAGAGATCTCATCATTGAGGGTTATTAATCTAGAAATTTATTCAACTAAATGACCAAAGTTAAGTGGGATCCGATAAAAGCCCACTTAACTCTTCTTGTAATCACTAAATAAAACATGATGGAATAGAATGACAAGAAGAGAGGAGTTCTAAATCGACCTATGGTCCAAGCTCCAAACATGACGTCTGATCTATTACGAGTTCATACTCTGAAACCTACATTGAAACCCTCTACTAAGTAAAATACTGACATTTCTATATGATAAATATTTATAGTGTGTGCTCACATCATCAATAACATCACAATAAAAGATAGTGGTAAATAAACCTACAACTAAACATTGAACATGCAAATCAAGACATAGTAAAGAAAATAACTAATAAATAAATAAACTCATGGATAGAAAATTAAAAATCATAAGATAATAATATAATTATTGTAAAGCCCGTGACTCGAATCAAAGTTTTACATTAGTGAACTAGTCAGTTCTAGTCAAATATGTTTCATGAACAACATGCTGAGTCGAGGCTAGTTGTGAGTTATGAGGGATAAGGGTCAATTGTACCTGAATATATGATGATAACGTCATAAAGATTATGAGAAATGAGTTATTAGAGTATATGATAGTATAAAGTATTTTTTTATGTATTTGATCATAGAATTATTTTTAAGCCAGATAATACATTAGGAAGCTTTACGGAGCAATTTGGGTGGGTTCTTAGTTATAAAACATGTCATTATGATGGTATGGTGTGTATTATATTTTATAGTATTTTCGCTATTTTTATAGATATTTTTTAGGATTTATTAGGAATTAGTTATTATTTTTTATTAGAGTTGAATCGAGTCAAGTTTTATTCACGAAACTCCCACCGAACTTCACCATGATCTTCTTATCCGCAAACACTCAACGCCGCCTCCACCCTCATCGTCGACGAACCCTTTGGCTACTGCACCACCGTCGATTGACGTTGCCGAGCCCTGTGATGACATCGCCCAAGATGTAGCTGTAAAACTGTAACACCCCGCTTTGGTTCACCCGCGAACCGACCCGGAAGTGTCACCAGCGACCGAATCTTTCGCTAAGGCCTTCAGACGGAAATACAACATATAGAGTATGAATGATATGCTATGGTTCTAACGCTTGTTCTACATGCATGCTACGATATGTAAGCAAAAATCAAAATGAAAATAATAGACGAGAAATTGCAAAGAAAATACTTATTTCTATAAAAAAAATGGACAGAATTTCCCCTAAAAGTGCAATAAGGGCCAACCCATCCACAAGGAAATATAAATACTTTCAAAAAGGTGTAAAACATGACGATCAATAATCAGACACAATCATCATTACTTTCACTTTCACCTGAGCCACGACTGAGCTCCAAGGCTCCTTTTTAATTCATATTTATCCATTACTTCATAAGCGGATTATCAAAACATAACGCAATAAAATCCCCATTCACAAGACACTAGCACACAATCATTACACAATATACACGGTGAGTACATGTGTGCACGACTCTATGCTGCTCCTTCGCAGTCCCAACAGCTCTCAATCATCGCAATCCTCACCTATATATAGTAGAAAAACGTAAGCAACGGTTGTCACTAGTCTGGAAATAACTAATATCAAACTGGTACAGGAGAGCTAATTCTCCTGTTGAAAGAAAAAGATCACATGGAATTATCTTTCTCATTTCATACTGTCAATGGGAGGCTCTTCCATACCACTAAAGTGGCTGTCTCTAGGTTTACATTTCTCATTTCACATTCTCATTTCACGTTCTCACTTCATTGGCAAGGGACATCTTCCATACTACTCTAAAAGTGGTTGTCTCTAGGTTTACCTTTCTCATTTCACTGTCAATGGGAGGCTCTTGCATACCACTCTAAAAGTGACTGTCTCTAGGTTTACCTTTTTCTCACCCCAATCTGCATGGGCAAAGAAAAACAACGCAAAAACTATA
>JAVDBV010049556.1:0-26261 GCA_032619315.1 Piper longum
TTCCCAAGCCATTCAACACACCACGCATTAAACCCGTGAGAACATACAAGAGTAGCAGCAACGAAGAAAACAAAATATGCACCACGACATGGAGGACCATGATTGAAACAAAATTGAACAAGAACATGAAAAGAAAACTCATATATGTCATGCCTATTGTTTTTGAGAAAAAATAAGGGACAATGTGGAGAGGAAAGCACCGGCAGCTGTAAAGATAAGGGATGAGAGGCTACACGTCGGTGGGTGATCGACTCCCTCTCTTAAGGTTAGATAAACCCCGGCCTCATCCCAAACAAGAGAAAAGATTTGTTCTAACACTCATTACAATAAGCTCTCTGTATAATTCTTAATTAGTGTAAATTACTACAATGTAAAGAATATAGAAAAAATAACCTAGTTAGCATTTAAAATTTTAAATCGTGGTGATTTGCACCAACAAAGAGGCTGCAACAGGGAAGGGAGTTTTCTGTAGCAAATCTTTTCCCCCCAAACAAACCTTTAACAACCTCCATAATCCTGTAAACTGATTCCTAAAGAGTCTCACCAAACTTCTCTATATTGCTCTCCTTACATAATTACAAAAATGTTGAAATCAAACCTTATCTCAATAAGGGGTTAGCCCCTATGGTTTGACCTCTCCAAGCGAGTAACTCGAATCGAAAGTGATAAAAAAAAACTATACGATGCCACCAAAGAAATATATCTATAAAATTTATGGGAAAATAACCCATATAAATTCCATCGGATCGCTACGCTAAAATTAGAAGTTAATAATTAATTATATTGATGTCCAAAACTTAATAATTAGAACAGAGCCAGCAGTCAACCATGCTGGATATAAGTTCGTTCATGTCATTCATAATTCTCTCCTCCATTCCACTTTTGTATTTTTTATTCATCCTTTTTTGTTGTACCCTGTTAAGAACACGTAGCTTTGAAACTTGTGAAGCCACAGTACCTTGAATTCCACCGTCGGCTTCTCCACGGGGAGCTCGATACGTGTGCCGAGGGAAAAAATTATTGAGTTAATTTCATATTAACTGTGAAAAAAATAATTAATTTAAATATAAAAATTTGGGGAAAAAATTATTTTTTGAACTACTTTTGATATTAAGAGTGTCCCATGACATTTATTGTAAGGCTCCCGATAAAAATCTACAATATTTTTTAGGCATTATATTTTTATATATTATAAGTTATTAAATTTAATTAAATGTTTTGTCCAAGCAAGTTTAATTAAATGTGATCAACAATATGTGGTTTATGTTTAAACAAAGTTTTTTTTACCATCTATTATATCACTCAATTTTTAGTCTGATTGGTTGTCATAACTAAGACGCATGATAGCTTGGGCTTTATCGTTGGATAGAGTAGTCCCCTGTATCACATTAAAATCCAAATGCCAAATTTCAAGTATTTAGACCGACCAAACCGAATTGATGAATACCCATTCGACAAATGATTTGTAGCGCCGACCCAAAATGAAAAATAATCTCGATCAAAATATTTTGGTCGATTTGAATCAGTTTGGACAAAACACTGAATTTAAAACACTCACTAATCCACCATATCAATTATCAAACAATGAGATCCAACACCACCCCATTCCTATTCCTAAAATCAAACCAAATTTTGACCGAACCGGCCAGATTTTTTTTGGGGGGGTTGGTTAGGTTGGTTTTTTCAATTCAAACCAAATTCTGCTCAGCCCTCGTCACACACTAGCCAAGATTATGTGCACTATGATATTAATTTTATGAAAACAATATATAACATTATTCAATTTGAAAAAAAAAATGATTTATAACCTAAAAACTTCGAACATACATACCAGTTATAATTTTCATTTTGCTTTAAACATTAATTCAAAAATAATAAATTGTGTTACATATTAATTGCTATATATTAATAGAGGAATGACCATACATCTCCAAATTGTATGATGTGAAGACTCAAAAAAATCCTTTTAATCACCATCAATTGGTTTAAGCTTTCAATAAATAAGATGGCATGCCCAGGAATACAAGTTAAACCTCAATTGCCTCTCAAATGATCTCCAGAATTGTGGGCCAAAGTATGTGTTAGCAGTAACCTTCCTGTCCACAACAAGTCTTAATATCTAAGATGGGCTAGGGCTAGGGCTACAGCCCAACCAATAATTGTGGAAACAAACAAGCCCAAAGGCCCAAACAAAGAAGCCCATTTACACTAAGATGAAACCCACATATAAACCCCCACCATCTTCCCTGCCAATGCCCTCGCCCACCTTCTTCTTCTCGCCCCCGCCGCCGTTGCCGTCGAGCTCGGGCGTCGGGAAAGATGGTGTCGGGGTCGGGCATTTGCGCGCGGCGGGTGGTGGTGGACGCCCGGCACCATATGCTGGGCCGCCTCGCCTCCATCATCGCCAAGGAGCTGCTCAACGGGCAGAGGGTGGTGGTGGTGCGGTGCGAGGAGATCTGCCTCTCCGGCGGGCTCGTCCGGCAGAAGATGAAGTACCTCCGCTTCCTCCGCAAGCGCATGAACACCAAGCCCTCCCACGGCCCCATCCACTTCCGCGCCCCTGCCAAGATCCTCTGGAGGACCATCCGAGGGTACCACCAATTTTTTTTATATTTTGATCTTTCGTTTTGGATAGTGTAAAAGATTGCTCTTTTAATGTGTTCTTGGGTATAAAAAGGTTGATATTTTTACCTTTCAGGGTGAAAATATTGAATTTTTATTGGTTTTTAAGGGTGAAAAGATTGAAATTTTTTATGGTGTTTATGTTTTTGTGTTTGGGAAGGATGATTCCTCACAAGACGAAGAGGGGAGCTGCGGCGCTGGCACGGCTCAAGGCGTATGAGGGAGTGCCACCGCCGTATGATAAGATGAAGAGGGTGGTCATTCCTGATGCTCTCAAGTAAGTTTTTTTTTTATATGTTGTTTGGTGTTGGAAGGGAACGTTGAATAATGGGGGTTGTGTTGTTTGAAGGGTTCTTCGGCTTCAAGCTGGGCATAAGTACTGTTTGTTGGGTCGGCTGTCGTCGGAGGTCGGATGGAACCATTATGATACTATTAAGGTACTTTTTTACGTAATGATGTTTGAATTGGCGGTCATGTCTACTTAATTGCTGATATCATGTTGCTCTGTTGTTTTACGTTGAAGGTTACAGATTAACAAATGTGCTTTCGTCTGTGTATGTTTGCTAAAATTATGATTAATGCTATTCTAACTGGTCTTAGGATAGATGATAATGCTTATGTGTTGGTGTCTGTGATCTGATATTCAGGTAGGGATTGTCTTTAGAACTATGTTAATATGCTATGCACATTACAGTGTCGAGACTGTCGGTAGAATTATTCAATATTATCGTGTATTGCTTCTTGACAGTATGTCAATTGCCTTGCCCTTAGTAATCAGATGCTTCTCAACAAATTGCAAAAAGCTACCTTTAGTCACTCAAATCTGATGCTGTTAGTACATTATTGCATATTTATTGTGCCGCATGTGAAAACTTGATTCTTATTCTTCCTAAGGGAAGAAGAAATGCATTAGGCTAGCGGAATTCGGGCTTCAGGTTACACTTAACTAAGAGGTGGTGGTGTGGGTGTGGATTTGGCTGTGTAATGTGTGTTCGGAGGTTCTCCGCGTGGTCGCATTCTATGTGAAAAAAGAAATCTAATCTAAATCTTCCTTGAATTCATCATCCTTGGCTTGTTAGCGCTCCGCAGTTTTTTAACTTTGTTAACTTTTCATTGTTGTGTTTTCCCCTTCACAAGCTGACATGAAATAGAAAGTACAATCATAACCAGTTAAGACACAAAGGACCTCATCTTATTTGTTTATGCTAACTAGATGACACAGTATAATTGAAAATCTTTTTCATGTTCTTGTAGTATTTGTCAATGGTTGGCAAGGACTTGAATTTTAGGATGTAATTACTGATATTGAATGATGTGTTGAAGACTTTAGAGTTTGACACCCTAATTACTTGTTGGGACTTTTAGGCACTTACATTTTGTATAATTATCCTTTCTGATGACTATGCCCTTGATATTTTTGAAAATTATCTTACAAGATGCTTTGACTGTGTCCAGGAGCTTGAAGAAAAGAGAAAGCAGAGGGCACAAGTCACTTACGAGAGAAAGAAGCAACTAATTAAGCTCCGCAAGAAGGCCGAGAAAACTGCTGAGGAGCAGTTGGGTGCGCAGATAAACATTCTTGATCCGATCAAGTACTAGAGAGAGGAAACCATCTATATTTTACCCTACGTAATGAATCCATATACTATGCTCTGTTCGAATGAGCTATACTTTTTATTTGGATTAATTTAACGGGCCTTATTATTCAAAACCCGCATAAATAAATTATGAAAGTATTAATAAGGGTATTTGCAACATTTTGACTTAATTTAATATTTTAATCATTTTATTTTAATTATAGAAGTAATTTTAATAAAAATTGATTTCAAAATATCTTTAAGAATATTTTTTAGAAATTTAAAATCGGTTATATTGATATTTTAAATTTAAAAATGTTGTAATCCTTATATAGGCACTCTACTTTTCGATACATGTAAATCTCATTGTATAAGACTTAAAAAAGTGATTAAATTAGACTTGTTCATATAATTAATATATATGAGTGTAATTTATCTTAATGTTTTTTTCAAAAAGAAAGCACGTTGTTATCATTCTATAAAATGGGGCCGTTACCCTAAAATAAAGAAAGCTACCAGGCAAACAGGAGGGGCTTAGTTTGTTGGCTCGCACTAGCACCATACTATAAAATGAGGCCCAAAAAAGAATACTTGGCACTGTACTAAAAAAATAGGCCAAGCAGAATCAATAAGAGGGAAGAAGAGGGTTACAGGTGTTTGTGCACGGATTTACAATGTTTTTGTTCAATGGAAGGCTGAGCGCAGGAGAAGAGTCGAGTCGAGTAGAGGGTTGTCCCAAGGTGGCTTTACCACTGAAATTACGAGTTAAGCCTATTAATAATAAAAAAAATAACACACAAAAGGTAATATTTTTACGTGATTCAATGAGATCTAATTTGAATGCTCGGTGAGTTATACTCACAACCTATTATTTTTATAATTTTTTGACAAGTTACAATCACAATTAGATGTTTATAGCTTTTTAATTTATCGACTTTGAGTGTTGCACGTCTTTCAATGCTCAAAATTGGTCTTTCTTATACTCGAATATGAAAATGTATCTCACCTTGCGTCTGGAACACCGAAATTACGTAAAGTACCAAATTGGACGTCAATCAATCATAAGTCGGGAAGCTCCTCAAATAATTTCTAGAAAGAAGGCCGAGTCAAAAAACTAGTCTTGACCGAAATTGGGTTAAGGACCGGGCGGCGTACGCAGGTATTGGGCCGAGGCGGCGTACGCAGGTATTGATGGCGTCTCATGCGCCTGAAGCCAAACACGGGTAGGCGGGTCACGATCAACAGCTGAGCAGCTGACGCAGTCATGGACTCAATCAGTTGCATATGGCCGGAACAGTTCGTGGACAACGGAAGTGGTCGCGGTTTGGCAGAGACAAGTGGACACGACCGGTAACCGGGCCCGACGGATCGATTAAGACGGGTGCAACACTGGCGGCGGCTTCTTGGCTCTGGCGGCGGCCAAGGTGGCTGTGGTGGGCTCCGATGATCATCTAGATAGATGGTGACAACAGGTGGAATGACTACAAAGGTGGTATGGTGGCCGGATATGGTCCTTGACGGCGGCGACATTGCGGGAAAGTTTACCGGCGATAGCGGTTTCGCGGGGACTTTCTAGGCTTTTTCCGGCGAACGGTGAGGCTTACGGCGGCTGATATTGATCGGTGTTTGCAGCCCACTGCAAGTTGAGACTTGTTAAAGCGGCGGTGATGCTGTTGGTCTCCGGCGAGGAGCTCCTCCCTCAGGCTTCACTTCTCGGCTCCGTGCACCGCCGGTGTCCTGCTCTTCTTCACAGCTCCTTCCCGGTAGTCGTCGACCGCACTCTGTTCCTTCTCCATGGCAAGCTTGATCCTCCCTTCTCCACTCCCATGAGGGGGTATTTATAGGGGAGAGTCACCACTTCTTCCCCTCACGGTGTTTCTAATATTTGTGGCAGATCTCCCTCAAATTTGGGAACTAATAAAACTCTTTTTAAAATGGCTTGACCGGATAGCTTAGGTTGGTTTGGGTCGAATCATGACTCAACTTGGGCTCGTGAATGCATGGTTCGGCTACTTCTCGGCTCGAGTTTGATAGAGGCGGGCATGGCTCGATTAAAAATGGGCTTGGCCCACTGTCTTGAATTTGGATGGGTTTTGAAATTGGGCTTGGATTTATTACATAGAGTAATAATGGGCTAAGCCCATCGGGCTTAGGCCTGAATTTCCCCCTTCTCGAGATGAGCTCAAAGTCATTTTGCTTATATTTCATATGCTTTATGCGAAAAAGGATTATTATTTTAATATTTTTGACGAATAAAATGATCGTGATTACCCATGTTTGATTTTTTTTAAAAAAAATTATTTCTCAAAATACAGGGAAAAATATGAATTTTCCACTTTCATGTTGGATGCCATTTGGGAAACTTTGTGATCATTTAGATACAATGCATTAAATATATAAAAATTTTCATTGAGGAACAATAAATGTATACTATCAAGAAGTTTTGATAAAGTTGATTATCAATTTTTTTCTCAAATTTTATATATTTGTTTTCATGTCAACTATTATTGTTTCTTTTTGATCAACAAGGTAATATTTGCATTCTCCGGTTTCAAATGGAAGCAGGATGTTGAAATCAAATTAACTACTGTTCCAAATTTTACCAACTGAACTAAATTAAATTTTTTAGGAGAAAATTTGGCATAAGTAGTAAAATCGTAACTATAGATTATGACCCTAGTCAAAATGCGTACATTTGTTTTATCAGGTTGACAACATGAATCCACATATATACATATATACAAGTTGTTTCCAAAAAACTTAGGACAAACATTCATAATATATATTTTTCTTCACAAGCCCACATTTTTTCCCAAAAAAACGGTAATCTACTTTTATTCATAAAAAATGAATTAATTAATGTATGTATTTAAAGTTGGAATCTAAAAAACAAAAGGACGTCAAATTATTATATTATATGACGTTATTTGATAAAGATTATTTAATATAATTTTAATTCTCAGACATGACACATCTTGCCTAATTATAATAATATCACATTATTACTGCACCAAAAAATTACAGCAAATAAAATCCTTAGAAATTATCAAGCCCTAACGTCGCCACACTGGCCAACCACCCGAAGCCTTCCGAGTCTAACCTCTCACCCAACCTTTTAGTTCTGGGCATTCTTGAAAAATAAAACTAAAATAAAATTTATTTATTTATTTAAAAAAACATTTTAGTTCTGGACCTTCTGGAGAATGGGTTTATTATTCAACATTTCCGTAGGCATGAACCAGCACTCGGTCCTGAAAAGAAAGTACTATTTGGTTGGATTCAAGAACATCATTTTAAATACTTAATCCATGTTAGACAGTCAAAAACGGCGGATTGAAGTTCGCATGACATTGTCTTGCTGCAGTCAAAGTGGAGAGGTTCTGAGTTGTTGGCACATCAGATTGACCTAATCTTGCTCGATCTTCACTTATAAAAATATTGGACACCAGCAAATGATTTGGAAAGTGATTCACTTTAGTTTGATGCAAATATCTCATGTCATACCAACTAGAACTTGTTAACTGTTTAATCTTTGTCCACGTTCAACTTGTTAAATGTTGAATCTTCAAGTTTCCCATTGTCTTTCTTCAAATAATTAGTGGCGTTTTCCCACAATGTGAGCCACTAATCGCGTAGAAATATTGCCGCCAAACAATCCAAGTCTGGAACCGAATTTGATTCTCAAGAAATATCTTTTGCATTTTAAGCAGATTCCGTACTTGTCTTGAACTCCGTACTTGTCTTGAACTCAAACCCTAGAGTCAACAGAACTTTAGAGATGATTTTGATTTGCTTATTTTACTCGATTTGGATTGATATTCAGATTAATGTGACTTAAGTAGTCATTCTACCAAACTTAATCAAGATAGCGTGATCAGAAAGGTATTCTATTAGCTAATTATCTCTAATCAAAGATCAATTATTTCTGTAATTGTCATTACAAAAATTTTATGTTTTTTCTACAGTATATATAATAAACTTAAAATATATGCACGATAAACTGCGGAGAAAAGTAGGGTTAATAAAAAAATAAGGCCGTAAAAATAAAATGGCAAAGAAAATGGTAGTAAAAAGTTTATCCATGGTTTTATACGTGGAAACAAATAAAAAAGATAATACATGTTTATCTACTATATAAAGATAACATTATATTATTTTTTCACAACCATAAAGAAAATGTGGTGAAAAGTAAAAATTTTCTCTACTTTTTTTTTTAGGCTCAGAGAAAAGACTTTTTCTTTTGTAGTGAGTACTAATCCCACTTATCTCATTTTTGGAAAATGTGAATGCATAAACAATAGTAATCACTCAAGAATCTATTGATAAACTTTAATAAGAACATACTTTAAAAGAAGAATGCTGCTTGGTTAGTAATTTAAGTATATTTTTGTCATGAAGAATAGTTCATTTTTATAGCTTTGTACTAAAAGAAACGTGGTTTAAAAATGAAATACTAAAAAGTCATGATTTAGTTCGGCCCGATTATGCGAGTCAAATTTTGAGTCACACAAAAATCAAACCGACACCATTTTTGTTTTGACAGTTAAAAACAAGAAAATCAAATTTGAGCTACGAATTAGAACTCGACCCGTCACCACTTGATTTTTCTTCCAAAACTCTACGCTTGTGCATCTTTAATTAATTCAGTAGGTTTAACTTTAATACAAGGTTAAATTAAGGGAGCAGCCACAAAGCTTTCTTCATTCGAAAGATAGTCATTATGTTTAATTTAAGGCTAATTAGCCAAGTAAGAAAACCGAGTTGTCAACTTTTTTTTCTTTTTTTTATCTACTAATATAAAGATAATATTTTTTTAAATTTAATAATATTTAAGATTCGTTTCAAGATAAAATAACATAATTTTTTTCTGGATTTAACAATATCTTAAATTTAAAATTTTTTTCCCTTAAAGACATATTAAAGTCATGATAAAAATATTTTGCTCCACGGGTGAAATATATTAGATTGTATCCCAACTTTAATTTTCTTTTTTGGCCAACCAAGTTTCCCTCAACCATTAAAGGGGCATTCGCGGTTGGGGTCACCGTTCCTTCAATTGCCCACCAAAATAAAAAAAACAATTAATGAACACAGATTAAATTAACAAGGAGTCAAAAGGTAGAAGTACACATATAATAATAGTGATTTACAAGCATAATAAAAGGCCGGTGCAAATCTAGAAACGTACGTGTACGGAAGCTTTGAAACAGAGTGCTGATATAGAATTAAATTGTGGACTAGTATAGTATTATTTATTTATAGTAATTTATAGTAATAAAGACAAAAAACTGAAAGATGAACGAACCAGACATGAAACTTGAAGGGAGTCTCGACGTGAGACCACTTCTTTCCCAATGCAAGTAATTCTAAACCAAACCACGTGGACCAAATATTAAATTCGCGTAAACCAAACCAGCACGCCTTTTTGGAATATCTTGGCTTGGCCTGCTAGTCAGCCTCCTCAGTCTGGCGGCTCGGCAGCTACCATATAATGATTTGACTTTTTTCCCCCAAAAGCATATAATTAATTAATTATTAAAATTTGCCTTCTCTAATTTATAATTTTTTTAAAGTTAATAACAAGCTCGTAGAATATAGTTTTATATAATGGACAATAATCATAAAAGTGTTTATGGAATTAATTATATTTATTTTTTAGAAATGTTAACTCTTATGCTTGTTTTTTTTATTAAAATTATTATGTTAATCACCTAACTATGAACAAGCTCAGATGTTTCTCAACGGTTACTTTTGTCATTTTCATCAATTTCTTTGTGGAATTTGTGCATATATACAATTAGTCATCTTTTCAATTCTTGAGTGGTTGTGGAAATATTATTATATGAGAAATTTTTTATTAGGACACAATTGGCTGCAAACATAATGTGTTGTATATATGGAGTATAAAATAGGTAAGAAGTACTATAATTAAGTAATGTATACCCTGATAGTCTAAGAATTTCAAAGAACTAAATTCACTCTGGCATGTCACATAGATTAACGTACTTATTTTTTTTATAAAAAATAATTTAGAAAACTTTAATTTTCATTAGGTATATTTTTTATGACCAAAGAACAATGGAGATTATATGTACAAGTACATAAAGTGTGAAATTTTCTAAAAAAAAGTCATAATACTTAGCGTATAAAACTATAATTCCATAATCAATGTGAATAATATCATATTTGAAAATGAACTAAAAAAATTGTACTTACCACGTGGAAGTAAATATATTTAATCATAATTTTAATACTCTTCCAACTGCATTCGTTTATGGCTAACAAATCATTTTATTCTTGGCTAGCTTTTAATGTTAAAATTGGAGTTCCATTTCACAAGGAATGACTTTGAGTAACAATCCTCAAAATTATTATTTAAATAAAAATAAGCATATAATACCTTAGAGAATCGTACTTAATACATTTCTTAAATATATTTTCTCAATAATGTAGTACAAAAAAAAGAATTTAAAATTACCTTGAAACAAACTCTCCCTAAAAGAGTAAAAATCATGGTTATAAACTTAGAAATCAGCTTTCATTTTTTTTCTATTCTAAGAAATCCATTTTCTAAACCTTTTGTACATTTGGATTGTAGAATTGAAATCAACTTTTTATTAATATTAAAAATAAAATTAAAATATTACGTTTAATTTATTATTAATTAAAATTATCTTTTTCATACAAAGTAAAAGTCTATTTTAATGATCATGCCATCTTATTATTTTATAAGAACTTGAGATCGACAATGCGAGATAGACAACAATACAACACAAATATAGGTATGGGCGGAGTTAGAGTTAATACTTAACGTCCAAAATAATTAAAATATTTAATTAATTTCGAATTATTTCATATATAAGCTCAAATATATATAAATTATCAATAAAAAGAGTGAATCGGACCTATATCATTTAATTAATTCACATTATCATAATTCTTTGTACGAAACAAAATACCCTTGTTATAAAACCCTTTCTTGTAATCAAAGGATATATCTTAAGGATCTTATCTTACATTAACTCGCAATGGGCTTTCTCTTCTATAATAATTTACAAATTTTAGTTTTATATCCTAATAATTGTTGATTAGTTGTTTATTTATCGGCTTGGCGCGCCTTAGCGATCGAGAAGCTGAACACGCGTCCTCACGTCGGCCCATGCCAATGTCAATAATTAATAATTATTTTTAAAGAAAAAAAAAGAAAGTTTTAATTTCCATGTTTGACCTGCTACCACCATCTTCCTTCTCACTTCCCCACAAGTACATCACCACCATTACAGCTCTGATCCATATAACTCCCTCTTCTTCCCCAATCTCGACGACCCTCATCTGCATCTCAAGATCAGAACATGGCAAGCTAAAATCGAAGATATAGCAGTTTGCGAGGTGGAGGTAGCTAGACGAGCTACACCAACCATTTTTGAGCTCTCTTGCGAATTCTTGGTATATACGTATAGCTACGTGTTATCACACAGGGCGTCCCATGAAGAACATGAGAGGTTTCAAGCTTGGTAGGAAGCTCGTCCAGCTATGGAGCCGGCGGCGTCGCCCCGCGGGCTACATCCAGATCGACCAATCCGACCAAAACCGACGACGTTGCAGCAGCAGGACGATGGGCGCCGCAATTTGCGACTGGGGCCGCCGGCTCCGGAGCAGGCTCCTCCGGCGAGCACCGGCGACGGCGGTGGAGTACTCGAAGGCGGAGGCGGCGGCGGTGCCGAAGGGCCACTTGGCGGTGTACGTGGGGAAGAAGGAGTGCGGAGGCGCGAACCGGCACCTGGTGCCGGTGATCTACTTCAACCACCCTCTCTTCGGCGAGCTGCTCCGGGAGGCGGAGGAGGAGTTCGGGTTCCAGCACCCCGGCGGCATCACCATCCCCTGCCCCGAGGCCGAGTTCGAGTGCGTTCGGATGAAGATCGCCGCCGCCGCCGCCGGCGACGCTGGCAGCGGTGTTGGCCAGATCACCCGCAGGCTTTCACGTCGGCGGCTGTTTTTGACTGGGAAAGGAAGGAAGGAATTTTAGTGTTTCTTTTTCTTTTTTCTTTCCTCCTTCGTTTTCTTGTTGTTGATTGAAGGGTACTTTGGTTCCTTTGTTAGGCTTGTAAGTAATTAAGGAGATGTCAGATGTGAATTGGTTTAAAGTTTTCATTTGATTGTTACAGCTAGAATAAAACTTCGTCGTTTAATTTAATTATCAGACATACAAAATCAATAAACCTCAACTTATCCTGCGTTTTTTAATTGACGTTTTTTTTAACAAAGCCGGTGTCATACACTTAGAAATAATAATTTAATATATTATTTATAGATTCTTATTGATTATAACTAAAAGATAAATCGTTGCTAAGGAAAATATATAAAATAATAGATTCCTATTGAGGTGCGCCTGCATAAAAAAAAAAATTATACCCCACACTTTGATCAGATTTTATGATTACAAAGACGGCCTAAATATATTGTTTAAAAAAAATTAACCTTTCCCCAAAGGCTTTTACGGTGGCGGCACTAGTGGAGGCAGCATTGGTGGAGGCAACACCGGTGGAAGCGGCATCGGCAGAGGCAGTGTTGGCCAAATCCGGTAGTAGGCGGCCATGTCTAGCCACTCATTGGCCAAATCTGATCACAGAGCAGCTAGAATTGGCCGATCACAGTCAGATCTGGCCGTGCAACCTTATGAGTGGTGCAGCCAGAGCGCTACCGACCAAGTCCAGCTATTGCGAGCAGGACCTAACCATTCCCACCCGTACAAGACCCTTAACGTTGCCGCCACCGCCATGCTACCCAACCCAATCGATCCTGATATAGCCTAGCTGATCTCGATGCGGCCTTGCCGCCACACGCTTTCCAAGCCCTTAATGCCACCGACTTAGTCGTGCGGCCCCAATCTAGCCGCGGCTGGCCACAGCAGCTATACAAGGCCTCTGCTGGCACAGCTAGATCCAACCACACAGGAAAAAAATTATGTGGCTGCATAGCCTAATCCGGTCACAACTGGCCAAGGGGGCCAGACAAGGCTGCCGCCGGCGTGACCAAATTTGTCTGCACAACAAACGCGGTTGGCTAGAGGGCCAAACGAGGCTGCCGCCAGCACAGAGCGCAGCAAAAAAAAAATCTACGACTGTGTGGCCTGATCCGGCCGCAGCTGGTCAGGGCGGCCAGACAAGGCCGCCACCAACGAGGCCAAATCCAGCCACGGCCAGCAAGGGCGGCGGTAGGATGTTGTTGGCATAGCGGCAAAGGACGGGGTGGGGGAGTTTATTATTTGTTTTAAAATTTTAAAATTCAAGAAATTTTTTTCGAAATAATAATTAAAGTTTTCTTCTAATTATCTTTTAAAATAAAGACAACTTCCAACAACCCCTAATGTATCCGAATAAAAGAATATGGAATTGACAATAACCTCTACTTGGGGCCGAAAACAGGGAAGACTACAAACTCATGTTTATCTGACATGCATGAGAGATAAGATTTTAGATTAACCAAGATGATCACCAATTTGTCCTTATAGATGATTCCCAATATATGATGTTGCAAATTCATTAAGCAACAAAAATGTAACAACATCATTTTGATCTCAAAAGAAAAGAACTTATAGCATGACATGCAGAAAATTTCGCATATATAGTTTTCTCAGTACAATCTGCCCACAAAGGGTCCAAGATGTGGAAAGTTAATTACAATCGCAACCCCATCAAACTGAAACAAAAATATCATGCACTTTTCCAAAACCAAATCACTAGTTTTGTGCCGGCCACAGTGTTCAATCCCCGCCAAGAAATGTGTTTGTCCTTGGTACAAATCGGGGTGACAATGAAAGGTACATCATCAGACAAAAAATATCGATGCCATGTAAATCCCCAAATCCGGTTCACCCTCGTGAACCAAACTGGCATTTTACAGGCCCCGGTTAGGCCGGATAGCCTGAATCTAACCTGTGCAGATCTAATTTCGGGGTCTTAAGATGAAGATACGACTTGTCATACATGGATGAATGCATAAAATCCTAACCGGATACTACATGGATGATAGACAAATTAATTTACACACTAATACAATTACAATCAAAATCAATAAAATTTTGAAATAAAACAGACAAAGCCTCCCCTAAAAGTGCAATTAGGGGCCACCTTGTCAAAATAATATACATACAAACATATATACATATATCAAATATTTGGATTCACACAGAATTCTAATTTATAGTGTATGCATCATTCTCTTTGAATCTTGGGTTTCAGCCCACTTATGCATTCTATTCATATTTCATATCATCTCATCACGTCGTAGCATTTAATCACTGCATATCATCATGCTTTTCATTTCCTCACATCAGTTTCAATATAATAATAAAAGTATAAAGAAAATATTAAACATTCAATCATCCAAAATATGTGTGCAGAAGACCTCATCGTTCCTCCGTCCAGGCTGGCACATCCATCTCATACTTGTCACCTACATATAGTACAAAAACGCATCAGTAATGAGTGTTACTGATCCAAAATATAACTAATATCAAACTGGCTATGAGAGAAAACTCTCATATGAAGGAAAAATCCATATACTCCTTGTGAACTATCTAAAGGGCACCTACTGAGGAGCCACTGGGCTGCAGACCCGATACCGTCCCGAACTGTCTGATATATTACTGTTGATGCCTCTCTCGACATTTTCTTACTTTATTTTCTGGTCTCAAATCCTAAGCCCTCTCCTTACCTCTATATTTCTCCTGGCCTTGAGCACGAAGACCGAGTACTCTCAGACAGTCACCTTTAGTATCCCTTGAACCACAAGTCTTGACATGCGTTATACTAAACAGTACCCGTAAACCTCCACGTTCTCCGGGTGTGAGGAACTCAAACGCGGAGTTGTTAGGATCCCTCGAGAATGGAACAGTTCAGTGCACTAATCCAGAGCCCGCTTTGACTGTCACAACATCCACTCATGGTACAAGCAGTCGATTTCTCTATCTCTCGTCTCACTGAAAACTCGATAAAATATATATAGAACTGGAAAGGGATTTATATAATAGGCTTGAAGGCAACTTGTGGTGGATATTATTTTCGAAATCATTCTCGAGGGATATCATCCTCGAGGGTTATTAATCCGAAAAAAAACTCGGCTAAATGGTCCAAGTTAAGTGGGATCGGATAAAACGCCACTTAACTCATCTTGTAAGCAATAACCAAACATATAATAGAAGGAGCTTAAAATAGAGGTGAGTCCTAAACCGACCTGGTAGAAGCTCCAAACGTGTCATCGCGCTTATGCGGCAAACTCCTACTCCGTACTTACGCATCAAATCTACAAGCTAACGCCCGCTAAATAAATGATGCATGAAACTCATCGTCATTATCACACTCACAATACAAATATTTATCAATAGTCAAATAATCATAAATGTGAAAATAATTATAACTCACCCTATTCATATCAATTTTATTATGTTTTTCTAAATTACATCGTAACCACTTATCATGCTCTAATTACCTCATTAGTCACTTAATCCTCATCATTCTTAATCACATCATATAACTCATCGTTTCATTCACATTTAAGCATTTATCATATCAATTACTCAACGCTAGCATGTTCTCTAACAATCATCAATTGTAAATAATAAACTTGGAGGTAATTATACCTCGCGTCGTCGGTAATCGGCGACGGGTAGAGTTTCGTAGTGTGTGCATCTCAAACCTCGAATTCGGCACTCGACGGCATCCAAAGCTCGATCGGGTTTGATTCGATGAACTTAGCGAAAGATCTGAAGAATTCCATCAATCCGATTTTTCGGCGAATTTCGGCAGTTTATTGGCGGGTTCAGTAGTTTTTCGTTGACAATCACCGGTGGCGTCTACTGGCCGGATAGTGGTAGTATTGGGTACCATTGGAACCGGCTCGGCGAGCCCAACGTATCTACGGCATCGACGTGGCCAACGGAGGCGATGGCTTGCCAAAAAACTGCTGAAACAGGGTATGTCAGTGGTGGGTGGCTAGATCCAGCCGGCCAGGGCGGCAATGGGCTCCACTCCAATCAAGGAAGCTCGCTGGGTGGTCAAGGGTGTCGAGGCGACCACTCGATCGCAGTGGCGACGATCACCAGTGGTGCGATCGGAGATGGAAGTGCGGCGCACGTGCGCGGCTTCCTCACATCGTGGAGGCTGGGCAACGGCGTGGAGGGCTCGAGTGGCATGGTGACGCCGTGGTGGGGTAGGGCAGCATCAATCGGCGGTCGGGCAGCGGCGGCAACCACTAAAGTGGGAGGCGGCTAGGGTTTTGGAGTGAAGGGGAAGTGTCGGGGGTGGGAAATAACTGGGTGGCATACTTGTAAATAAAACTTGACCGACTCTGGCTCAAGTCAAGAATAATATCTAAATCGAAATAAATTCTAAAAAAATCTAAAAAATTGGGAAAATTCCCTAAAATAACGCAACATCACAACATCCAAATGACATGTTCTATAACTATCAACCCACTCAAAACTGCCCATAACGCGTCCTAACGCGGTAAACAGCCTAAAACTAATTCTATAATCCACTATATATAATAAAAAAAATAAGCTGCATACTCCATACATGCAGAATACTCATTTTTTTTCTACTATGATTATGACGTTTTCATTGCATACTTGGGTACTTATGACCCTCATAGCTCATACACGTGACTAACGTTGGCTTAATACACGTGTTCTGCAACATACTTAACTCGAAATAACAGTCGAACCAAACGGTTCTGAATATAAAACCCTAGCTTGAATCATGGGTTTTACGTATTCAACAGTCAATATTACAGTAAATGATTGAGATGAAATCAATCAATGCAGACATTTCACCACCTCATACAAGACTTACAATTCATCAAACTGAAGCAAACGTTTCACCACCTCATACAAGTCAATTTAGATGACCACCAATTTGTCCATGTAGATGATCCCTAATATATAACGTTGCAAATTCATTAAGCAACAAAAATGTAATAGCATCATTTTGATCTCAAAAGAAAAGAACTTATAGCATAACTTGTAGCAGATTTGGCATATATAGTTTTTGTAGCACAATTTGCCCACAAAGGGATAGCTCAACCTGAAGGATCGGAAATGTCATTAGGCTCATTCCCGAAGTTGTTGCCCGAATTCCCTTCTTTAGATTCTTTTTTTGATCTCAAAAGAAAAGAAATTATAGCATAACCTTCAACTGATTTGGCATATATAGTTTTTGCAGCACAATTTGCCCACAAAGGGATAGCTCAACTTGAAGGATTGAAAATGTCATTAGGCTCGTTCCCGAAGTAGTTGCCCGAATTCCCTTCTTGAGATTCTATTTCCTGTAAGGACAAATATATAATTAACAGTGTACTTATAAGACTAAAATATATTATATAAATTATTCAATGTTCTTGTACCTTATATAATGACAAGTGTTCATGTAATGACCAAGCTTTTGTCAAATTTCACACCTCCATTTTTTAAATTGAGAAGTAACATTTATCTCTAAGCTAGATTTCAACCTTTTACTTGTCTTCAAACAATCCTTACTCTTCACTTTGGAAGGATTTTTAAGGACAACTTGAGGTATTTGCTCCAATGATGTTCTACTCAAATCTGTTGTAGCACGTGTGACACTTGGTTGAATAGTTTGTTCTTCAAGAGATACAGACATCAAATATAAATGATCAAGCTCATCAACAATAGCTTTAAGTATTGGCATAGCAACAACCCAATGTTGGGGTGTCACACACATTGAATTCGAAATCCAATACATTGCGCTTTGAAAAGAGTACAATATGTATGATGAAATCGTTGAATTTTGAGACTCATTAACTGTTTTCAAGGTAACACTTGATGAAAATCTAGCATTGATTGTCCATCGAAATGATATATACTTTTGAGGTATTATATCCATATCCATTTGGAAGATAAACTTTAAAATATGTCGATGGAAGAAACCTTCACTCTCAAACTTCTTGCAAATACACTGTACAAATATGTCTAGCTTGTCTTCAAAGGTAACTTTTTGATGTCTTTGACCTTCCTCAAATTTCTTTACCTTGTACATTTATTTTGAACCTTCAATGCCAACTTCCTTGCATTTGTACAAAAGAGATTTCTTTAATTCCTCTTGAAAGTTGTAAAGCATCTTTCTCATGTATATAAACCTTGCATGTTGCTCTAGTTTGTTCCCCACATGCAATATAGGCTTCTCATGTAAAGTTTTGTGTTCCTCGAAAACTTCTTCATGCCACCTTGCATGCAAAGCATTATCATATTGTTATACAAATTCACTAATTGGTATTTGAGTGTAACGACCCGGCCCAAAGTACAACGTAATGGGCCTAAGTCATTTCTTTAAAAGGGCTAACCCAAGTTGAAGATCTATAGTCCATTCCCACTTATAAACAGGATCTTAGCCCGATAGGTATTAGATGTAAGACTAAATTGAGGGATCTCACAATCCACCTACCTTTGGAAATTTCGTCCCCGAAATTCCTACACTTGGCCCATTACTAACCCCAGCCCACGACCTTTTTGGTCCATGACCAGCAGCCTAGCCAACGTCCCTAGTCCAACCCACTATCTAATATGGAACTAGGTTGGCTCTGATACCACCTGTAACGACCCGGCCCAAAGTGCAACGTAATGGGCCTAAGTCATTTCTTTAAAAGGGTTAACCTAAGTAAAAGATCCATAGTCCATTCCCACTTATAAATAAGATCTTAACCCGGTAGGTATTAGATGTGAGACTAAATTGAGGGATCTCACATTGAACATTTACAAACCCGTTAAAAAAGCATTGATACTCTCACTCCGCTGGCTATAAGTTATTTCGGTAGAAAAATAATCCTTCAGGTAAGCTTAATCCAATGCTCACGAACATTGTGCATTCCACACAACCAACTTCTTTCCTTAATATCATATTCTTCTTGTATTTCTATCCATTTAGCTTCACTATCCTCAATTGTGTAGGCATATACCCAATCATTGTAATCATTCCTAAAATCCAAATATTTCCCTAATTGGTTTAAATGTATCCTTCCACTCATTCCAATGTACCAAGAACAAAACTTATATCGAATGTTAGGGAAGACATCCGAAATAACATTTTTCATGGCTGCATCTTGATCGGTGATGATACATTGTGGCTCTTTGCCCCACATGCACCCCAACCATATTCTAAATAACCATATAAATGTATTCGTTGTTTCGTTTGCGAGCAAAAAACATCTAAAAAGAGTTGATTGTCTATGATGATTAATGCTAGTGAAGGGAGCAATGGGCATCTTAAAACTGTTTGTATTGTATGTCACATCAAGAACAATAACATCTCCAAATTGCATATATGTCATCCTAGCCCTTATTATCAGCATAAAAAACACTTCTAACTGTGTTATTTTCATCAATTTCCATATTAAAGGAAAAACCTTCTTCAACCCCTATTTTACTTTGAAAGTATTCTAACACTTGCATATATTGACAACCAATATTATTTTTTCTTGCCTTTTGCCAAATGATTTCTAGAATCAGAGAAGTAAAATCTCTCTCTAAACCATTACTACAATAATTTAAAACACTTGAAATTCTTGATGGTCTAATGCTACAATTATAGAGTTCATCAATAAATTTTTTTTGAAACTGATGTCATTTACTTATAAGAACGGTTCTTTGATATTTTTAATGGAGATGCAAAGTCATGTGAATGCATGTCATAAAAGATATCCACTATCCAAGTACCTCCCTCATTTAATTTAAATGTCATTCTTGTTTTGCATTCTTCTTGCATATATGTTTTTCTTTTAACTTCTTTTTCAACTTGTCTCTTGTCATTGGCCTTCATTGTACCTAGTTTTTCACAAACAAATAACTTCTTGCATGTAGTATTTGTTTTTTTATCATAATGAGAAGTACTAAATAATATACTTCTTCAATTGAACCGAACTTCATTCCTATACAAGGTACTAATGACTCAGACAGGTGATTTTGACACCCTTAATCTCTATTTAAGCCTTTTGTCACCTCATTTATATTTTCAACATCTTTCTCACTATTATCTTCAACAATTTTTCCATAAAGACCTCTGAGTTTTTCCTTGGCTCACTAACTCAAATTTATCCTTGGCCACTAATATAAACAAACAAAAGAATTCTCAGCACATAATACCACTGCAAGCAAAGTAATACAGATGTACATACACTTCAATACATCATCCTAACCAACAACATTATCAATTCGTTACCAAAATTCATCATTTAATTCAACCAAAGAAGAAATTTTTATTTTTTAAAAGCTCCATTTTATGGTGACGTGGCTCTATTCAAGATCAAGTGCTCGACTAGATATGCAATGTGCAATTAAGCCATTCCAAAAGAATCACATAATTTTGAACAATTAAGCAAGTGGGAGGACATAACAAAAATGTTAATTCTTTTATGAGCCCATAACATGATGCCACGGTGTTCAATCCCTGCCAAGGGATGTGGTTGTTCCTGGTACAAATCGGGGTGAGAATTCATCAAAGAGTCAAACTATTCACTTTGCCAATAAGTTAATATTACAGTAAATGATTGAGATGAATTCAATCGATGCAGACATCTCACCACCTCATACATGACTTACAATTCATCAAACTGAATGATTGGAAAGTCCAATATAGCATCAACACCAAATATTACAGATCTAAACACGATATTTACAAGCCATACAATTACCGACAACAATTATAAAAAAAACTGAAATTAGCTCACAAATATGAAATAACCAAAAATGAACTAGAAACAAGAGCATTCCAACAATCAGACCTCAAAATGAGGTAAACATATCATATAAACAAAACCCAAAATGCCAAAAGATAGCTAGAACATGCGGGACTGGAAAAGAAACTTGAAATTTGGGAGATGAGATACTGTTATGTTGGGTTGGTGGGTGCTGGATATAGTTTGAGTGGGTGGCCAGCGGAACGGCAGCCAAGGGGCCAAGACCAAGGGCGGCCGATGGTGTGAAGAGGCGACAGTGGCAAGGCCTGGAGAGGCGGTGGGAGGAGGAGGCTAGTTTAATTTCTTAATTTTAATCACATGACCATATTAACTTCCCTTTTATTAATAAGAGTAGATTTTTAATATTAAATCATGCAAAAGTAAAAACAATATTTGAGAATGAAATTGATTGGGACCTCGGGTAGAAAAATTGCCTTTGACCTTAGGGGAAGATCTTGTTTCCGGTTCATGAAACACATGCAACACATGGTTAACTCATGTGCTCATCAACTTCATCTTATTTCTGGAATGGTCCATGTGAAAATAACCTTTTTTTCTTCTTTTCTTTTTCCGAAGCAAGATTAGCTTCAGCAGAAAATACTTTAGCTTGTATAGGCATATACTTACTTTGTACCTTCGATCAAATTAAATAATTGGTATAAAATATAATTTTCTCAAACATTTCTTACAATGACTGAAAATTCTCCACGTGATCTTTACCTGCCATCCTCCTATTCTTAGTGTAAAAAATAACTTTATTATAATTTAAATAAGTTTAAATTGGTCCGATTTAGTTATAAATTTTAATGCACTTCTATATTAATAAAAAAAGTACATTAAAACCATTAAAATGAAACAAAAAAATTAATTAATTAAATTATAACAATTTATCTCGTCATTCAATTAAAGTTTATATTTAAAATTAGAATATATATATATATATATAATAGTATTCAATTTATTTTATTATTAAATATGAATCTATTAATAAAATCAAAGTTAGTCTCTAAGTGATGTAATTCTTTTGTTTAAAATATCAATAATACTATATATAGCTAAAAACTATTATAACCTCAAATTATAAATAAAAATATTAACAAAGCTTTGATTTTCTTCTGTTCCAACTTTTTGCATCGTCCAGGCCATCATTCGCCACGGCCTACCATCCTCATCTGCCGTCATCGTCATCGTCGTACTTGTTAGAAAATAGATGCTCCATCGGAAACAACCCAAAAAATATTTCCCTTAAAGATAAAATAAAAATAAATATAAGATGAATAGGAGATACCATGATAAAAAATGAATGGAAACTTTCCTCCTAATTTGGAGAAAAGAAAACCAGCATACTCGATCAGCTTTGATTAAAAAAATATCTTATAATCAAGTATCGAAAAATTTGAAAAAACTCTCCTAACCCAAATTAGACCAAATAACAAAATCTTAAAGATACAATTCTTAAGAATACAATATATGAGAAATTGAAAAAATAACATATATCCTGTTTAATGTTAACAGAATTCTCATTTATATAGAAGAATATTAATAAAATTCTAAAAGTCACATCATTAAACTTCTATAAAAAATGATAAAATAACACATTTGTATATCAAATACCAACCATTAGTGTGATACATGAAAAACTAAAAACCGACAATTGAGTTTTTTAATTTGAATGGGTGAGGGAAACTCAATAGCACTGCTACCGTCATTGTCGAACTCGCCGATTCTCTGATCTTGCTTCAATTCCCGTCTGATCAGAGTTCAGAAGTAAGTTAGATTCTTGATCAGGGATATATTATACTATATAGAATTTGTTCGGAAAACTTATAGTCTATAATTCATTTGTGCAGGCCAAAATTTGGTGTGGATAATCCAGATTATGGTGAATGATCAAATTGATTGTAAAGCTGCGATCTTGCTTTTGTTTTGGCTATTGTTCTGGTTTTGGAGTTGTCTGATTTCAAGTAGCCCCAATTTTGTATAGATATTGCAGGCTCCAACTTTAGCTACTTGCAATCAGACAACTTTACAACCAATTTGGTGTAAAAATTAAATTTTTGTACCTATTCAGAATTTCTAACTTCTGCACTTAAAGAAATGATCTGAAAGAGCTCTCATTTCCCACATATCTATTAGCTCAAGTGGTATCCTATTGTTTGTATTCTGAGTGGGTGAGGCTCTGTGTATGTTTGTTGTATCCTATAGCCCTGCTAGAAGTATACTGTTTGATATAAAAAAGAATTTTTAATCAACATAAAAATTTATATTTTGATTGGAACAGTAAGATAGAGAGCACCATTATAAAAAAGAATGCAATATCTGAAATCATTTGATGGAAATTGGTAAATTAAAAGTTTGCGTGTAACTCTGATTAGAGTAGTAGCAAGTAGAGATGCTGATGAAGAGGCACAAGCTGCCGTTTGAGCTCGCTAAACAAAAGATCGATCCCGATTTTTTATTTTGTTTTGTGAGATTTGGGTCACGAGGTTTATCGAATGAATATGGATCATGTCATTGCATCTGAAAGCAAGTTTGAATTTACAGTTAGGAAGATATAATCTAACTATGAAGGTAGATGTAGCAAATTGAGTCCTTGCCCGCAAGTCAAAATTCATTTTGTATTATCAACTAAATTTTCTGTGGGTTTCTGAAAATTAATTTTGGTTTTCCTTAGTTCTTTGGTTTGCATCTGTTTCCATTAGTATTGCACGTCTGCTTTTGAAATTATTCTTACTTTGGGCGAATAACATGTGCCCTATATGATTCCATTTGTATCCATCAGATTGATAGTGGTGCTGCAATACATCATTCTGCAACTTCGCTCATTATAAATTGCATGTTTTATTGATTATGTTCTAATTAAACATGTTCTTTTTTATTTGCTGCGGGAATAATTGTTGTTCTTCAAACAGATCAGCACTGATATGGAGAAAACCAAAAGTGAGGCAGAAGCAACACCTCATGTATCAGTCCTATCAGTCTGGTCTGATGCTTGCAAGAACTTGCTTCAACAAGCTTCAATTTACGGAATAGCATCTGGATACTGCATTTCTGCATCTCCTTGTCTATAATCAACAAATGGGCAGTCATGAAATTTCCTTATCCAGGGGTATTAACTGGCTCACAATACTTTACTAGTGCATTGGGTGTCTTGTTATGTGGATGGTTCAAGCTAGTGGAACATGACCCGCTTGATCTGAAGATCTTGTGGAAATTTTTACCAGCTGCTATCATATTCTACCTGTTCCTTTTCACCAACAGGGAGCTCCTTCTCCATGCAAATGTGGATATTTTCATAGTTTTTCGATCTATAGTTCCAGTGTCCATTGCCGTAGGTGAGACTCCTTTCTTAAAGCAACCATGGCCATCCCTTGAACCTTAAGTTTCTCTAGCCACAATATTTGGTGGCAGTGTCCTTTATGTCCTCACAAATTACTAATTTACTTTGACTGCTTATATATGGGCTTTTGGCTTATTTGATGAGCATGTCCATTGATTTTGTATACATAAAGATGTGGTAATGACGATAGGTCATAATGTTGGGATTTTAATATATAAAATCTCCAAATACTATGTTGTGTATTTTTTGATAAGGCAAACTAATCAAAGATAAAAAATGTATGACACAGGCACATTTAACGTAGAACCTCCAAAATATAATAGAAACCACAAATCATCCACAATAATCAAATAATGGGCATACATATGGGATAAAGCCGGTACATCATCTTCATCATCTGGATCAGACAATGACATTTATAACCTCCAACTATGATACACATCTAATTAGGAACATTTAACCTCGAACTGAAACGCACTCCAATTAAGAATATAAATTCGGAAGACCCATATCTTGGGAAGATAAGTTCTCCCTCCTCTAAGAGAGAGAGGGAGAGCCTCACTGCAAAACCTCATAGTGAAACTCAATAACACACTCTTCAGAAAATGATCTCTCGTCCGCTCTCTCAATTACACTTCAGAAAATGATCTCACTTTTTTACTCTCTCCATTACACATGTACAACTATATATATATAGAAAAGACACATACTCAAGATACAGTTAACCACGTAGATACGAAGGGTTAAACACTAAATACTCATCGTCTTCAACAGTACTTCTCAAATTCTTCGTACCTCTTCGAATAGCATTATATCTTTACGATTTTCCATGTAATTACATGTCATCTCGCATTCATCGTATGATGATGGACCCCTAACAATTATCCCCTCCCGAATCATATGGAACACACTAGGGTTGTTTTTATCACCATCACATGGGAAAGAGATACAACCCTCTCAATCTCCTTTTCTTGCCCTATGCGGAAACTCCTTGAAAAAATCTTCAACTCTGCACCACTTATCGAATACCAGTTGAATTTAATAAACCACTGTCGACCACTTGTCGACCACCATCATATGAGGAGGAAAATATCTCAATACTTCTTGTAAAACCCGTGACTCGAGTCAGGGTTTTATTATAGTGAACCAGTCGGTTCAACCATCGGTTCGAGTCGAGTCAGTTCATAGACCTCACGCTGAGTCGAGACCGGCATGAGTTATGAGCGATGAGAGTCATGTATACCTGAATATATGATGATAACGTTAAAAAGATGATGTGGCATGAGTTATCAGAATATATGAAAGTATGCGGTAATTTTTTATTTTATTGATTTGATCGTAGAAATAGTTTTAGGCCGATTAACGCATTAGGACGCGTTATTTGGTAGTTATGGTGGGTTATTAGTTATAGATCATATCATTTGGATGTTGTGATGCTTATTTTTATTTTATGGGATTTTTTTCCTATTTTTCTATATTTTTTAGGATTTATTACGAGTTAGTTATTATTTTGACTCGAGTAGGAATTGAGTCAATACTTATTTACATAATTGCCACTCGTGTATTTCACCTCCCTCCCGATCCTTCTTCTCCAAACCCTCATTGACGCCGCCACGCCGCCTTTCCCTTGTCGCCACCGCCGTCACCGACGCCGCACCGCCGCCGATCGACGCCGCCGAGCTTCGTCGTGCCGCCCCGACTAGCCCCGGCCACCGAATCGCCGCCACGACGCTGGATTCAACTCGCGACGCCGCCACCGTTCTTGACGCGATTCGCCGCCTACCGGGCTGCACCGCCGCCGCCGTGATGTCGATGACCTCCCTCACCACCTTTTCGACATTTTCCTCCAACCCAGCGCCGCCACCGAGGCCGGCTGTGGGCCAATTGGAGCGACCCACCGCGTGGCCAGATTCGGTGCCGCCGTCGATGGCCATTTCCGCCGCGATTGGCTGTGTTGTCACTGCCATTGGGTCGGG
>JAVDBV010049557.1:0-23298 GCA_032619315.1 Piper longum
ATATATATATATATATATATATCTATATCTATATACTCATTTGTCTAAAATTTATTCTTTGATCTTTCACCTTGGCTCACAAGACTTTACTATAAAAAAACAGAGCATTAGCAATGTCAAAATTTTCACCAAACTCTGAATTTGTCAAAAAAAATATAATCATCATAAAAATTTTGCACAATTTTGTTTTACACCAATCATGGATTTTGTAGTTAGGGATGCCTTTTTTTTGTAGTCTTCATTTCCCCTTTCTAAAATTTAGTAAATTACCACTCCTACCACAGAAATAACAAGAATCAAAAGCGAACATGAGATAAAAGATCAAACATTTTAGATACACAAGGCAAGGAGGTGTCCTCATCGACGAGCCAAGTGTAAGGGAATATAAAACTCATTAAATCAATTGTAATTCTAATATAAAATTAAAATTTAAACTTATTATAAACCTAATTTAAAATTAGAATCTTCAAACTCACATAAATATAGTTAAGATATGCTAGTCTATAAATTAAGAAAAAAAATTTCTAATAAAAAAAACAAATCTACTCACATCTCTACTTTTTTATCAATTATTTAATAAAATTAAAAAAATATCTCTAATTTAAGATTTAGCCCGCAGACCAATAAGTCTCTTTTTTAAAAAATTAATCTCAATATAATTTTTTTAACCATTTAATCGTAAATTCCTCGCGTCAGAAGTGGATTATAGCAGGGGTGATTTTCTTTTTTTCGAGTCAGTGGCATAAGTGTAGATATAAGGAAAAACCATGGCTAAAGAGTAGAACAATTTAAACCTCACCCTGCCATCACACACACACACTCACACAATCTCTCTTTCAGATCCAAAATCCGCAAAAACCAGTCCGCCCCCCTTTTCTCGGCGCCGATCTCGGACCTCTTCCGGCCATGGAGGAGGCCCTCGAGATGGCGCGGGCCAAGGACGCCAAGCAGCGCATGGCCGGGGTGGAGCACCTCCACCACCTCCTCGAGTCAACCCGCCGCCCCCTCCCCGCAGCCGACGCCGCCGCCCTCGTCGACTGCTGCCTCGACCTCCTCCGCGACTCCAACTTCCGGGTCGCCGAGGGCGCGCTCCTCTCCCTCGCCGCCGCAGCCGTCCTCGCCGCCGACCACTTCAAGCTGCACTTCGCCGCCCTCCTTCCCGCCGCCGTCGAGCGGCTCGGCGACTCCAAGCAGCCCGTCCGCGACGCAGCCCGCAGCCTCCTGGTCACGCTCATGGAGGTATTGGTGCACGGGTTTTGGGAGATCTGTTGTTTCCATGTGCTTTCCCTCCCTTCTTCTACTTCTTGTAGATAGTTTGGTGAAATTGTTGATCAGACAGTGCATCTGAGTAGTGATGGAAGGACTTTTAGCTATGATTATTTAGTAAGCAAGAGCTAATTGGGAAGGAGACATTGATTTTGCCCGTTATTTGACATGCTATAGTTGGTTGGACGGAGACATGATTCTGGAATATAAATGTTGGAAATTCATGTCATGTTGGTGCGAAGTAGTTATTAATTTTTTGTTTTCATTGGTTTTTTTTTAGTGCTAAAACTGTGTTGTTATTATAGGGATTTTGATGATAAATGGTGTAGCTGATTAGTTTATGAACCATCTGATGGCAGTGATATGCAAGGGCCAATCGAAAGGAGACATGAATTTTGCATGTTATTGGACATTTTTAGCTGATTGGAAGGAGACATGATTGTGGAATATAAATCTTTGAAGTAAAAATTATTTGGTTGCAGAGAGGTTAATTTGTTGTTTTCGCGGGTGCTTATTCCTTGCATTATGAACTGATAAATTTGTGTTGTTATTTTGGTGAGATTGTTGATCTATTGGTGCATCTGAGTAGTTTATGAACCATCTGTGGCAGCAATGTAAGCTATGTTGATGCAATAAGTAAGAGCTAATTGGAAGCAGGCATTGATTTTGCATGTTATTTGACATTTATAGTTGATTGGAAGAAGGCATGATTCGGGAATTCTAGTGTTGAAGTACTTATAATTTGTTTTTAACGTGGTTAAACTATCTATTCTTAAACGTATCAGAGGGTAGGGGTGTGGGTTTGAACCTTGAGAGGGAATATTAATCTATGTTTTCAATTTGCTCCGTGTTCGTCCACATGCTAAGTCATTAAACTTCACTTCATGGGAAGGGGATTGTCAAAGTAAATGTTATTTGGCTCCCTCCTGTAACCGTGAGATATTTTAGGTAAAGTGGTTAAATCTTCTAATTTTACAATAAATTAGTGTTTTTTTTGGGAGAAATGATGTATTTATTCATCTGTTAGATTTCTTCCCCTACAATAATTGTTGAAAGAGCTGGGAGTTGTGCATGGTCACACAAGAGTTGGAGAGTCCGGGAGGAGTTTGCTCGAACTGTAACATCTGCTGTTCGGCTCTTTGGAACAACTGAGCTTCCTCTCCAACGTGTTTTATTGCCTCCGGTCAGTCTTTCTTACCGCCTCCATCCAAATGCAAGTGCATTCATGTATATAAACTAGGATATATGTACAAAGTGGCTAGTAAGTACACTGAATGCTCCACAATCCAATCTTTCAGAGAGTAAGAAAAATGGATTTTCATCATTTTTTCATATTCCTTTTTTCTCAATAAATTTGAAAATTGCTTGACTAAACACTGTTATGTGAATTGGAAAAATGCCCTATTACCATTTCACCCAAATCTCCACCAGCCCATTAAGCTTTCTAATACCAACTAACCACCCAATTGAATTCCAGCTAAATTCCCTTCTCTAAAATATACCGTGACATAAAACCTTACCTTATTAATTGTTTTAGAATGTTGGGACACGTTTCTGCAGTTACACTTGTAGAAATAATCATGTAGATATTTTTTCTTGATTTTCAATAAAATCTTCATTGGCAGGTTTTAGAAGTTCTAAATGATCCAAATCATGCTGTTAGGGATGCTGTTATCTCCTGCATCGAGGTTAGTCATGGCTAATGCCATTTTCAATTTGATAATAAAGGACTGTTTTCCTCTGTTTGTTTTTCAATTTATGTCATGAACTGGATCAATGGATTTTGTATGGCATTATATTAGCATAGGCCTTGAGATTGTTGGTTTGCATTTGATTTTTTTCTCATTAGCAGTCTCAGTCACTTCAATTGCTGCAAAAGTAAAATTTTAAATGTTATGTATCAGTCTAATGATAGGCCACCTGGATCAGTCCAGTTAACGGCCACATATTTCCTGTTATGTTCTCTCAAATATAGGCTACCCAGCTCCAGTGTACAATTTGATTAAAGCTCCTTTTATCAGGAAATGTATGCTCAATTTGGAGAACAATTTCGGGAAGAATTACAAAGTCATCATCTTCCTGCAATTCTGGTTTGAATTTACCAATTCAATCCATTTTCTTTTCAAATCTTTAAGTCAGGTGTAGGATTCTTAACTAATGTTAATTATGTCTTCAAAGATGAAAGAAATAGATTTAAGGTTGGAAAAAGTACAAACAAAGGGTCTCTCAGCAGACACACACATCAACAGCTTGGCCCCTGTTGAAGCAAATTCTACAACATTATCTTCACAAAATCGCAAAAAAGGTTGCCCAAAATCCATCAAAGTCACTCGTGAAACACCTGTCGCTGTTGGTAAGTTCTGTGTCCTCTTATTTGTTTCTTATCACTTCACTAATGCGATCACTGTGTTCTAGTCGTCATTTCAGTAACTCTTTTCTTAAACTCTACTTAAAGCAATGTACTAGAGGTTTAGTATTTATGCATACCTATTCAATTGCTTGATCTTTTGTTTTAACTCTTAAGTAGTTGTCATCTCCATATTTTAGTCACCCTTTTTTAATAAAAAGTAGTAATTGTTTTATTTGAATCATTTGACATAGGGAGTTTATGAGGAATTCTACATTAAAAAAGGGGTCATCTTTAAAGATGGGGTGTACTTTTACACTTTTGAAGTTAATATTGTTTATTCTTCTGTCTTGCTTGACATAATTTCTGACTAATTTTTTAAATGGTATCAGGGGACAACGATGTCACGGAAAAACCAGTTGACCCAGTTAATGTGTACTCAGAGAAGGACTTGATTAGGGAAATTGAGAAGATAGCAGCAACTCTTGTACCAGAGAAGGATTGGTCTGTCAGGATAGCTGCAATGCAGAGGGTTGAAGGCCTAGTGTTTGGAGGTTGATGCCAAGTTATAAAGGACTCTAGTTTGCTGTGATGCCTTGTTAATTAATTAAATAGATTTAGATGCATTGACACTAAGACACGGCGTTGTCTGATTCCTTCACAATATTTTATATTTTATATTTAGTAGCATTTCTCTGAGCTTTTAAGGTTCTGAGATTAATTTCATCGTTCTTAGACGTTGAGTTTTTCATGATTTAGTTTTGATGGAACTTTTCATATACGGTTGAACATTGTCATTATTTTGGCCTTTCCTATTTATCAAGTAATTCTTCATAAAATAATTCCTGCATAAAATAATTAAAAAATCTATCTATCACTATATAAAATTATTTTACGCTAGATATACTTGTTTTAAAAAAAAGTGCACCGAGGTCAGCTGAATGTTAAAGTACTTTATAGTTACTCTTGTTTAGCCAAAAAATCACACTGCAAAATGTTTTGGAAGCCTTGTACATATTTCTAATCCCATTCTTGAGATCAAAACTGATGTAATTTAAGTGCAATTTAGTTAGCATATTGCAAAAATCTGTGTGAGCAATACACCTCCTAAGTAACATTCTTTTAATTGAAACTGAAGTTGAATGCAATTTCGATATTTATGTAGGTGCTCTCGATTATCCATCTTTTCTTACTCTTCTAAAGCAGCTTGTTGGTCCTTTGAACTCACAACTATCGGATCGGCGATCTAGCATTGTAAAACAGGTTGGTAGCATTTTCTTAAATAATTTTACAGTTTAGCAATTGTAAAATATGATTCTGATGGGGAGTAGTTATAAGAAATGTTATATAGCTTCCATTTTCCAGTTTAGATATTCTAAATATGCTAGAAACTAGTTGTTTACTATTGGTAGCATAGTGATTTCCTGTCAACCCTTTCACATCAGATGGATGATGATGATGTTGTCCACTTTGTTTCTCGGGAAGATTTCAAGTTATTTATGACATTTTAAAACACAAGCCAGTATTTTAGTTTGTTGAACAATGTTTCAGGAATATCTACTCTTATTAATAAAAGGGGAATTAAAAATTGTGCTCTGATGAAACATATGAGGTTCAACCAATCAAAATACAACAAAAATAAAAAGTAAATTATTATAATCTATCTTGTCATTTAATTAAAATTTATCATTAAAAAAAATTGGAATCTATCGCTAAGATATCTTATAATTATAGTTTATCTCATTATTTAATGAGAATTTATGTACAAAACTCAAGTCTATCTCTAACATAGGTTGCGCATGGCGCGGCATCTTGCCTAGTTTATATTAGTTCTGATGCAACATTTGTTTTATTAGGAAACTTTAATATTTGGACTAGCACTGGTTCATTAATACACAATTTAAGGCTGGTTTTATTGGGCTAATTTAAGGGAATTGGGAGATCTATCAAACAGTTGAAAAAAGCATTGAACTTTCAAGAGATGGGCCCCTGAAAACAGGAATGAGCTAGTTTTTAATGATGGGCCCATGGCCTAATACAGTAGATGAGCTTGTGCATACGGGATAGTACATCTTAGATAATCGGTAAAACCTTTGAAGGAGAAAGGCCACACATCCCACTGTGGGCAAACTGGTAAGTAGAGTATTTTTGACTTCCGGATTGACAGTTGACAATTGGCATATTGAAGTCGATGCAGTACCATCTGCCTACTTATGTGCTTTATGTATTTGTTAGTCAACTAGAAAGTTTCTTGTGTGATTTAGGAACTTTCAATACTCTGAGTTCTTAGTTTCTTCTATTCGTATTCTTGCACTTAGATGGCATTTAGTTTTTTTAATTAATAATTCTGTTTATTTAAGGCCTGCCATCTTTTGAGTTTCTTATCCAAAGAACTTCTGGGAGATTTTGAAGCATGTGCTGAAATGTTCATTCCGGTAAGGTATATTCCTCTGATTGCTGTTTCTTTAAACTTTAGAAGTGAGCAATTTTTAATCTAGTATTTCTACAGGTTCTGTTCAAGTTGGTTGTGATAACAGTACTTGTAATTGCTGAATCTGCTGACAACTGCATAAAAACGGTATGCTATACTGAGCCAAATTCTTCTGAACCAGTTGACCATGTTTGATTTTTTTTTAATATTTTGTTGAATATGATGTGGCCTATCCAGATGTTACGTAACTGCAAAGTTTCTCGTGTGCTTCCTCGCATTGCAGAATGTGCTAAAAATGACCGTAGTTCAGTGTTACGTGCAAGGTATTAAACAGATCACAAGTTAAGCACTTGATTTATTTCATTTATTCTCTTCCACAGGCCTTTTTTAAATGCCTTCTTCTATCTTTCTCAATCATTCATTTGTTAGTCTTTGTCTTTATTGACAGATGCTGCGAGTATGCTCTCCTTGTATTGGAGCACTGGGCTGATGCACCTGATATACAACGATCAGCAGATCTTTATGAAGATCTTATCAAATGTTGTGTTGCAGATGCAATGAGCGAGGTTGGGCTCTCAGTAGCTTTGATTTTCATTAACCAATTTTCAAGGGCATGCTTCTAGAACTGGTTTTCTTGTTTTCTTTAGGGTTTGTTTGGATTGTGAGATAAAGAAAGAAAGTGTGAGAAAAGTACACCTTTCTCACATTTTGTTTGTTTGGTTTGCAAGAAAACATGGAAAAGGAAACCAGTTTTCCATCTCCTTCACAAATCATTTCCCCACAAAAGATGCAAGGAAATGATAGAAAGCGAAATGATGTTTTAAAAATTTTTCTTTCTTTCTATCCGAACACATGAGAAAAAATGATAAAAAGTTAATTTCTTTTTCTTTTATTTTGTTTTTATTTCTCTAGTTATTTTCTTTTTCTCTCTCATAATCTATCAAACCAATCAAACCTTAGAGGTTGATTTTATCCATTAACAAAAGAGTGATAATGATCCAGGCACGTGATATTATAATATTTGGTTTAGGTTTTTCATCCCAGATTGTATTTCTTTATATCCTGGTGTATTTAATCCATTTTCTACTATGCATGTCCTATTAGTATGCTGGCACATCTATGGTTTACAATGATCCATTTAAGGCTAACAACCAACATTGCTTCAGAAAAATTGAATTAAAGTCAGTGTTTTTGTTTGTGTTTATAGTGTAACGGCCTAGCTATGTGTAAATTGACGGGCCTAAGTCATTTCTTCAAATGTGATAACTAAGTTAAAGATCTATTTACACACACCCCTATTTATATACTGGATCTTATACATTAGGTATTGGAGGTGGGGCTAATTTTTTGTGAGATCTTATAAAGACTCATGAAAGATTTAGAGAAGTGAATTTTCATAGATGACATGTAAATGGCTCTTAAGAATGTTTGAAAATAATTCATTACTACTAATAAAAAGTTTTAAATTGACTGACCAAAAATAAGTGATTTCCGTAAATTATTTTTTATTAAATTGCTGGTAGTTACAACTTCTATCTGATGTCATGTTATTTTTTTACCCTCTTTTAAGTTGTGATATTTGACTGGTTATCAAGGGAAAATAAAATCACCAGCTCCCTGATTCCTTGTATTTCTAGGTGCGATCCACAGCTAGAACTTGCTACAAGATGTTTGCTAAAACTTGGCCAGAGAGGTCAAAACGCCTGTTTCTGGCATTTGATCCTGCAATACAGAGGGTGTGTTTTTATTTAATACTATTGTCTTTTACTCGCTTGTTTTCGTGTCAAACATTATGATAACAGTAATTTAACAGTTATTAAACGAAGAAGAAGGTGGCCTGCATAGAAGATATGCTTCCCCTTCCTCTCGTGAGAGGGGACATCTGATGTCTCGGAATCAGTCTCATCCGCCTTTAAATGTACATGGTTATGGAACATCGGCAATTGTGGCAATGGACAGGAGTGCCAGTTTGCAATCTGGGAATTCTGTGTCCTCGTGCGAGCTCATGACAAATACAAAACCTGGAGCAAAAAATGCAGATAGAAGCCTGGAAAGTGTGTTAAGTTCCAGCAAGCAGAAAGTGACAGCCATTGAAAGTATGCTCAAGGGCTTGAACATGTCCGAGAAGCTTAATTTATCATTGGGTCGCTCAACTAGCCTTGATCTTGGTACTTTATTTGTTAGATTTTGTTTAAAAGGCTTTATGCTTTTTTGGTATTTTTTTGAGTGGTTGAACCAAAATTTCCTTGTCTTAGTGCAGGCATTGACCCTCCTTCATCCCGTGATCCACCTTTTCCTCTCGCTGTTCCTGCTACAGATCATTCGACATCACAATCTTCAATCTTGTCTGATCCTTCTCCTTCGAGCTTTTCTAGAAGAAATTTTCGTGTCAATGGAAGCTCTACAATTCCTGATAGCAAACACCGACATTCTTCCAAGGATGATGGAAACATTTCCTACCACAATATAGCCACTGAATCCTTGTCAGCAATCTCATTGTCTCACACTGCTAGAAAAGCATCTGAAAGACTTTATAATGGAAATCTAACTGACGAAAGCACTGATACTAGGCCAATTAGGCGGGTGGCCAACATGTTTTCAGATAGGCAATCTGTGGAAGCACCTTATAAAGATTCAAGCAATAGAGACTCTTCTGGCAACTATATTCCAAATTTTCAAAAACCTCTTTTGAGGAAAAATATGATTGCAAGAACTTCTACAGGTGGTAGGAATAGTTTTGATGAGGGGCATTTCCATCTTGGACAACTGACAAGCACTGTGGATGGTCCTGCTTCTCTCAATGATGCTCTTACTGAAGGGTTGAGTTCCAGCTCTGATTGGTTTGTGAGGGTCTCTGCGTTCAACTATTTACAAAATCTTTTGCAACAAGGTCCAAAAGGTGTGCAAGAAGTGCTACAGAATTTTGAAAAGGTTATTAGGCTTTTTCTTCAGCACCTGGATGATCCCCATTATAAGGTTGCTCAAGCTGCTCTTTCAACCCTTTCTGATTTGATTCCAATTTGTAGAAAACCATTTGAAAGTTATGTTGAAAGGATCTTGCCTCACATATTTTCACGATTAATCGATCCTAAGGAGCTGGTCCGCCAGCATAGTTCTTCCACTCTGGACACAGTGGGCAAGACTTATGGCATAGATTCCCTTCTTGCAACTTTGCTCCGTTCGTTGGATGAACAAAGGTCACCAAAAGCAAAATTAGCTGTTATAGAATTTTCTATCAATTCATTTAACAAGCATGCTGTAAACTCTGAGGGTTCTGCTAACTATGGCTTGCTCAAATTGTGGCTTTCCAAATTAACACCTCTGGTTTATGATAAAAATACAAAGCTGAAAGAGGCAGCTATTACCTGCATCATTTCTGTTTATACATATTTTGACTCGGTGTCTGTACTTAATTATATACTTAGCTTGTCCATTGAAGAACAAAATTCTTTGAGACGAGCACTCAAGCAAAAAACCCCTCGTATAGAGGTGGAACTGGTCAACTTTCTTCAGAGCAAGAAGGAGCGACAACGGCCAAAATCCTTTTATGATCCACCAGACAATATCGGGGCTTCTTCTGAGGAGGGATATGCAGGCTTTTCAAAAAGGAGCCACTTTCTTAGCAGATATTCTACTGGATCAGCGGACAGTGACAGTGGAAAGAAGTGGGCTTCCATGCAGGAATCAACTGTATTGAGTGGGTCCATTAATCAAGCATCTTCTGATGATACACAAGACTATATGCAGCAAAATGTACGGGGGGATTCTAACACTGTAATAGTTGGTCTAAAAAATACTGGTGTAAATTATGAGGTTGATGTTGCGAAGACTACAGTGGAGGCTTGGGTCGCTCTCCATGAAGGTGTTGATCATGGTGTGAAGACAAGTACTCCACAAGTAATGCATCAGGATGTCAACGGCCATGATGCTGATACCAAAGCAGGCTCGTTTGTAACTGGAAGTGAAAATTGTAGAAGTGTAGAAACTGATGAGGCGAAGCCATCGTCTCTTAGATCTAAACATGCCCTGGAGTCTGGCCCTAGCATTCCTCAACTTCTTCATCAGGTGAATTTTTCAACGTCTTCTTTTCTCACAAGAACTTTCCGTGCGTGTTTTTTTTTCCTGTTTGCTGGGTAGTGTGAAACTGTTGGGTCTTAAAATGGATGGTGAATTGGTTGTAGATTGGCAATCGGATTAATGATGACTCAGGACAAAAGCGTGGCGCACTTCAGGAACTTGTTAAGGTTTCTGTAGCTAATGATGATTCTCTCTGGGCGAAGGTATGTTTGGGCTTTAGTGGAGATATATTATGGCTATTTTTTCGCCAGCTTAAGCCTTTGTAAGGCAGTTTATACAAGTTACCTTTGTTTAATGCATGTTAACAAGCACTCCATGTGTTTTTCAAGTTCGAATTGGATGCTGATTTTTATTCGAGCCTGCCATATGTTACCTTAATTAGTGCATACCATGTTTACTTGGTAAACAATTTAGATAATATTTTACTTTAGCAGCAGAGTGGCTATATAAAATGAATGCATATGCCTTCTTCCTGGCAGCTCTACTTATAGCTCATTGGTAGGAACCTTAGTGGAGACATGGTTATCAAGCTTTTTGGTGCAGGTTTGATTGATTATCTGGTTTTTGCAGTACTTCAACCAAATTTTAACAGCTGTCTTGGAGGTTTTAGATGATCCTGACTCTTCAGTAAGAGAGGCTGCTTTATCTTTGATACTTGAAATGCTCAATTATCAGGTCATCTGAAACTTCCTCACAAGTTGTCATTTCCAAAATAGTCGCTTTCTTTTGAACTCATTAGATCATATACTCTTGCCATCCCAGAAGGATGCAATGGAAGATTCAGTTGAAATCATTATAGACAAATTGCTCCATGCTTCCAAGGATTCAGTTGCCAAGGTTTGGTTGATATAATTTTGTTAGAACAATTGGCGACAGCCTTATATAAGTTTACATGAGAATAATACGCAGTTTTTTATTCAGGTTTCTAATGAAGCAGATCGTTGCTTAAATTTTCTGTTATCTAAGCACGATCCACATAGATGCCTTCAAGTACGTGAATCTGAAACAAAATATGGCCCGTGTTTTGTGGAAACTTTTCATGATAATTTTCTTCCATGTCTTTATTGTGGAACTTTTGTAGGTTGCAGTACCACTATTGGTAAACGAAGACGAGAAAACTTTGGTTACTTGTATTAACTGTCTGACAAAGGTATATTTTTTCTAGGATCAACTTGGAAAGTTCATATCATTTTAAAATTTTGATTGTATTAATGTTGTGATGACACTTGTCTTCCCTCAGCTTGTTGGGCGCCTTTCTCAAGAGGAAGTAATGGCTCAGTTGCCTTTATTTCTGCCTGCTCTGTTTGAAGCTTTTGGGAACCAGAGTGCTGATGTGCGAAAGGTAAAATTTTATCTATTTTATCATCCTTGTTTTCCTTTCTATTTAGTGTATATGAAATCTAGTTTAGTTTCAAGAAAAAGTCGTCCAATACTTCTCGTGTTGAACCTGGCGTTCCCTGTTTTAGGACATGGAAATAACTAATAAGATAAAGATTTTGCAGTTACTTATCCTATTTAAATTTCCATGATTTCAACAGATAGTATTGTGCTGAAAATTGATCTTTTTTCCTTAATTGTTATTTTTCAACTGCTTTTTTTTTTCTCATTACGTTCTGTTCCTGTTTTGTATTGTAGACGGTTGTTTTCTGCCTGGTGGACATCTATATCATGCTTGGGAAAGCTTTTCTGCCTCATTTGGAAGGACTTAGTAGCACACAGCTTAGATTGGTCACAATTTATGCCAACCGGATATCTCAGGCCAGGTCAGGTGTTCGTTTGGAGTCCAACATTGTTTAATTGGAAATACCTTGTTTATTTGTGGAAACATTTTTTTTTTGGCTGCTTTATTGAGTGGGGTTTTGTTGAGTGGTTTGTTATTGGGTGTGATTATCATTTGGGTCGAGAGAAAAACAGGTTTGTAAAGTTGCTGTATTATTTGTTAGTGGTGGTTTCTTAGTCTAGAGTCCAGTTTTACTGTTAGTCTTTGTGCCGCAGAACTATTTTAGTTGATTGAAATGGTGAATTACAACGTATCATTGGTGGTGGAAACATTTTTCTTTTTCGTGTTTTCTTTTTATTATATGGTCCTTGCCTTCTTGGCTTGTATTGCATATTTTCTGTTCTAGTCACAAGTCACAAGTCACAAGTGTTGCGGCTGAGAGTATAGCATCAACTAAAAGATTAATTTTACTTCCACATCTAGCTACTCTAGGTTGGGGCGTAGGTCCGGGTGGGGAAGTTATCGACACCTTTCCATACTTTGTGTCTGGACCCTGGACAGGCGGTGGAAACTGCGGGGGTTCTTCCTCCGAGTGAAATTCAATAGGGTCGATAGAAACCATGTCTTCATCCATAGGATCCCAAGTGTCCGGATCAATCGAAAGTTCGATTCTATCTGAACTACTTATGGTGAAATGGTAGACAGGCGAGACTCAAAATCTCGTGCTAAAGAGCGTGGAGGTTCGAGTCCTCTTCAAGGCATAATATTGAAAATGCTCATTGAATGAGCAATTCAATAACAGATCTAGGCATGCATGGATGGTAATTGGGAAGTGGCAAAACTTTATTCATAATTTGTACCCTCATTTATAATTTGAGTAAAAATTACTAGATTTTAATGATTGTATGCCTTACCACCCTCTTTTATCTGAGCTTGGAATGTATTGTGCATGAGATCAAATAATAAAAATTACTCTTTCAATGGAGCTTATAATTAGTGGCTAGCCCTCATTGATTTTGTACTGTTCGTGGTGAGTTTGCAGATAATCTGTTTTCTAAGTTTGGTGAAAATTAGTTGGTCAAAATGGATTATAAACACTTTGAGAAAGATTGGAGGGTTCATATCATTATCGCATGTATGTCAAGTTGATTTAATTAGTTGTTATTAACGAAACTTATCACTCATTTCAAGGCAAGGGGAGGGCATGGAACGATACGTTCTGAAGAGGCAGATACTATACATGTCGATACATCCCATACGCCTCAAAAAAGTTTTTTTAATTTTTTAAACAATTTTTAGATTTATAAATTGAAAAAAAAACTGAAGCTGTTCCAAAGATGACCAAATGTGTCATTCATCTACACATTCTTTTATCCATTTTACGTACATTTCATCATTTTTTAATAATTTATATTAAAAAAATAAAAATAAATAATGCCCTTCCTTTTCCTCTTATAATTTTTTATTTTGTTTGTTTTTAATGGATTCTTATTAGCCTATTTATGTAGCTTTTTAAAATTTAAGATTGGGGAATTCATTTGTATATTTTATGTAGTTTTTTTTTAAATTTTTTATAAGATATATAATAATTAATTTTTTAAAAGAGGCTACTTATTTTTGCTTTGCGTATGACTAGGTTTTTTATATTTAGTATAACAAATATAATGTTTATTATCATGAAATTTAAAAATATGATTATTATCATGTAAATCTTAATTATTATTATGTTTATTTACAAAATAATTTTAATTTTAGGTGTGAGATCAACAGATATTATTAATCCACCCATTGAGTATAAAATTTAAATTAATATTTAAGCAAAAAATCGAATTCAAAATATTATTTTATTTAATATTTTTTTATAAAATATTATTTTATATAAGTTATTGATTTGCTATAGTCTGATACGTACCAGGTCTATACATTCCGGAATTCATACGTTCTGAATTTTTAAAAGTTGGATGTGTGTCTGAAACCCGATACAAGGAGAGGGACAAGAAAAATTAAAAAAAATGTCAAAAATTGAATCCAAATGAAACCTAAAACTATTGTGTAATTCAAATAAAATGTAAAGCCTAGTTTGGCCCCGAGTCATGGACTAATCGGCCAAGGCAAGCCGGTCAACCACCCTCGGGCCTCAACGTGGCCATCACTAGGACGGCTAAGTTTCTTTTGCCATTGACACCCTCTTTATTTTGTTAAAATAATTATTAATTTATCGTGTAATATTGAAATTTCCCCCCCTTTTTTTGATAATAAGTTCAAGCTATATATATATATATATATATATATATATATTTACACATATATGTAGTTAACCTTAATTTTTTTTATATAAAAAAGGTCTACCTCTAAAAGGGTGGGGAAACAAATAAACAAAACATTGAAAACTCCAAGTCTAATTCAACAACGTAAAAGCTAACACATAATAGAAAATAATCAAAGGAGGCCTCTCCGCCTCTAATATCTACCACCATAGCTTCCACCCCGCCACCACCGTCTACCCGAGTTTTCGCCGCCGGTTGTCCACCGTCCGCCGGGGTGGTCGCTCACCTCCGCCGCCAGTGTCGGCACCCTCCGCTACCAGCTGCTAGCCTCCACCGCCGCCTCCATTGGCAAAGGCGCCGCGACGGTAACTTCCATGCTATATGCTCATTTCCATCATGAAGAAAAGATTAAATTTTTGTCATGATCATTCTCTTACAAAGAAAGGCTCAATTTTTTTTTTTTTACTAATAGTGAGTCAAGTTTAATGAATAACAACTGCTTTTTTGTTTTTTTTTTTGGGCGCTGTTGCATACGAAGGAAACTACCCGAGCTTAGATGTTTAATGGTGGTGTAAAATTTGGTAAAAGTGGACATTGGGCTCTTTGCATTCTCTTCTCATCGTATGTACAAGCTGCAGAACCAGTTATGCTTATCTGTTGCTGTTGTGACTACTGTTCGTTGGTGTTGTTTAACTTCATATCAATCCCACACATTGGCATTGGCCATGCCAGTAGCGGTCCATGCTCATGTCGTCAAGACTGGCACGCTGGATGACATTTATGCGGCAAATAAGCTCCTCACCTTGTATGGTAAAATTGGGGAAGTTCCAAATGCAGGTCGTTTATTCGATGAAATGCCTGATGGAGATACCGTTTCTTGGAATGTGTTGATTGGGGCATATGTAGATCATAAACTGTACATGAGGGCATTTCTTTGTTTGGAGTCTATGAGAGATGACGAATTCCTCATTGACGAATACACTCTGGGGAGTATGTTAAAGGGGGCTGCTGGCATGAATTGTGTTACCTTGGGCTCCCAATTGCATTCCTTCATCATGAAAACGGGCTTATATGACAGCGTGTATTGTGCGAGTGCGCTTGTGGATATGTATGCAAAGTGTGGAATGATTGAAGATTCTAAAAATGTGTTTGAGTTTATTGTCTATCATAATGCCGTGACTTTGGAATGCCATGATTGCAAGGTATTCACAAGCAAGAGACTGTGTTTCAACCTTTCAACTTTTGAAGCGCATGGAGAGGGATGGATATTCACTCAACGATGCCTCACTGGTTAGTACTTTATGTTTGATAGATGGCCAAGAGTTTTACAGCATAGTGCTGCAGATTCATGTGAGCGGTAGGGCAATTAGTACAATTGCCTATAACGCGTTGATTACTGCATATTCTGAATGTGGGTCAATTAGGGACTCAGAAAGATTATTCTACAGCATGAATTGTGGAAGGATCTGGTTACATGGAACTCTATGTTGGCAAGCTATGCGCAATATAATTGTTGGACCCTTGCAGTTAATCTATTTTGCAAGATTAGAAATTTTGGGACGGCCCAAGATATTTACACGTATACTAGCATTATAAGTGCCTGCTTTGATGAAGAACAGAAAAAACTGGGGAAGGCCTTACATGCTTTAGTTATCAAGAAGGGTTTTGAAAATGCAGTACCTGTTTTTAATGCGATTGTTTCTATGTACATTGAATCACGTGATGATTTTATGCAAGATGCAATTAGGTACTTTCCTCATATGGAATAGATGGATGAGGTTTCGTGGAATTCTCTTCTTATTGGATTTTCACAAAATTCCTTGAGTGAGGAAGCCTTTAATTTTTTTGCCAGGATGAGGTATGCAGAATTGACATCAACCAGTTTTCTTTTTCTGCCTTATTTCGCGCCTGTTCAGATTTGGCTGTACTGCAGTTAGGTCAGCAGGTCAATGCTTTAGTGATTAAGTCGGATTTTGAGCCAAATGCTTTTGTTACTAGTTCATTGACGTTCATGTGTGCAAAATGTGGCATAATTGAAGGTGCTAGAAGGATTTTTCTTGATGCAAACAATGCTACCCTGATAAGTTGGAACTCATTAATTTTTGTTTATGCTTAACATGGTCTTTGCAATTTTGCACTTGATCTCTTCTACAGAATGCAGGAAAATGAAGTGAAACCCGACCATGTCACTTTTGTTGGTTTATTTTCCGCATGTAGTCATATTGGTCTAGTCGAAGAAGGAATGCAAATTTTGGCTTCAATGAGTTCTTTATATGGAATTCCTCCGCGAGTAAAAACAATATTCATGTGGAGTTGACCTTCTTGGTCGGGCTGGCTATCTTAATGAGGCCAAAGCTCTGATTGAATCTATGACAATTACCCCTGATGCCATGGTGTGGAAAATTTTACTGGGTGCATGCAGGATTCAAGGAAATATAGAACTTGCCACTTATGCTGCTAATAAATTGGTGGTAATTGATCCTCATGAACACTCAACCTATGTTATTCTTTCGGATCTGTATGCAAGAAAGGGCAAGTGGGCTGAGAGACCTCATGCTTTCAATGCTGAGTATCGATCTCACCCGCAAGGTGATAAGATATATAATAGCTTAAGGAGTTTGGGAATAGAAATGAGGAGGCTAGGATATGTTCCATCAGAAGTTTTGAGCCATGAAGAAGATTTTGATTGGAGATAGTGTTTGGTGTGGAAATGGCCCCTCAATAGTAATGGGTTGGCATTGTATGGGCAAAATAATAAATAGATTTGAGAAAGTGATTCTATAGGTAAGACCAAAAGCATTGCCCAAATTCCGCTCATAATTTTGAGTCGAAATGTAGATGTGCTTATGCTTATGTAACCTGCTTAAGAATTATATTAAATTTGTAAATAGATAGTAAACTAGTTAACTTATTTTATAGTGATTAGTTGTTGATTTTATTATTTCACTCTTTGATGAACTTCAGGATTTTAAGCATCTCACAAGATCCAACATCACTTTGATCTTCTTTCTTGATCTCTTGTTTTCTCTCCTTTATGTGCATGGTTTGCATTTATTAAATTTTTTATGACCACCCTTGATTGGTAGCAAATTTCTGGCATATATTTCTTGATAATCATTTTTCTAATATTTTTGTTATTGTTGAAGTAAATATTTAGTGGTTCTTTTCCTAATAACTCAAGTTTTTGGGACAAGTAATTAGATCATCTAAAATTTACATGGTATCATAGTCAAAGGTCTAGAGTTTGAACTTGTTGGCGATATATGTTTGAAAAAAAAAATTAAATTTCCCTATGTTTTGACCAACATACTATTTGTTGCGTTTGTATTTGTCCGCATGCTAAGCCTTAAAAATAGTTTGTTTATACGTGAGGGGGAGTGTTGAAGTAAATATTCAGTGGTTTCTTTTCTTAATAGCTTTAGCTTTTGGGACTAGTGGTCAAACCATCTAAAATTTACAGTTATCAATGTTTGCACTTGTTGGATAAAATTTACCGTTGATTTAGTATGCTGATTTTGCTATCTGTTATGATTCATTTCTGCATATTGAAATAAAAATCCTGGTTACTTTTTAATAGTGCTTCATATGAAAATTTCCAGACATTCCTTTTATTAAGTATTAGCTTTACAGTTTCAGTAGTTGTTAATATAGTGTAGTTAGCCATATACAAGTTGTAACAGCACCTCTTTTTTTAGGTCAAAGTTTTGTTTTAAACATGGAGCATCTGAAATTGCTATGCTTTACATTTTACAGTGGTGAATAGAATGAAGATGTTCGTGAGCACATGTTCAGAGGAAAGTGCAGCTTGAACTGTGAGGAAAAATGTGCAAGCTTTATGTTTAGTTTGGAGGCACTTCTGTGGAGGAAAGGTATTGTTTGTTCCTTCTGTTACATATACTAGATTGTCTAGCTATTCATATGCTTGTAAAATATATATTTTTAAGCATTTATACAATCATAAAATGCAAGAAAATTGCCCTCAATGATTTGTTTATGATGAAAGCTGACTATTGGACTAATTTTTAAAATGTTATAATCCACTTGAAATGTCCAAAAAGAAGAAATGAAAGGCAAGACAAAAAGAGGTAAAGATCATATGAAATCATATGAAGCTATGTAATTTTACATGTACAAGGTACATGATCAAGCCGAATGGGAAATGAAATATATGCCCTTGACTCTAACCTTTGGGGAAATGATGCATTATGATGAGGATGGTGATGTATTTGTCGTGGTGAGAATTTTTTTTGAGCAAAAACCTAAATCTATGTATGGCGGATGTGTTTAGTTCGCTGATATATGTTGGTAGTCATGTAGATATTTTACAGTATGATTAACTGAAGGAACCGTACTTATTTCTGCCACGTCATGAATTTATCTGTCAGTCAATATATATTTAGCTTGAATTACATAGCACCTTCAACTTGTTTAACTTCAGAAAAGCATGCAGTTGATTGTTATACAGACTGTTGTCTGTATTAGCCTTCAGATTTAATGATGTTCCCATTCCCGTTTTTCCCATTCTATTGGATTTGGACCCTCATTTTAAGCTTCTCATTTTCAATTTGCAGTGATTCAAAAAAAAAACAAAAAACAATTAACTCCACCAATGTTTTTGCATCGCTGGTCCTGGATAAAGGAGGGTTGACTCCTGACAGGTGGAGGAAGACGACGAAGATGAAATGATTCAAAAACAATGACCTAAAGAAATGGTAGTTTGATACATTGATGTGCCTCTCACATCTTTTTTGCTCAAAACAAAATCACCATTTTAGTAATTTGAATGAGTTGAATGGGTTAAGATTTTAAAACGGAATTTTTAACAACCAAACCTGATATAAAGATCAATTTGTTCCCACTTAGAGAATTTATAGAAGGCCTTCAATGTTGCTGGTAAAATAAAATATTGGTTGATCTCGTGGTACTGGATTGCGGATTGCCTTGTCGTTTGCTTATCTATTTCACTTGTGAGAATGGCTACATCGACAATTGAACCTTCTTTATTTGTGCGAAGGATGCTGCTGGTCTTGCTCTGTCATCCAAGGCCAATTAGACCAATTGAGCCCAAGCGGGTCATCAAGGTTCACTTCGAACAAGTCTTTGCTTTGTGTTTGCCTACTCGTAAACATACATATGACGATCTGGTTTGTATATTGTTATGATTTGGTATGTTTAGGTGAAAATTCTTAGGAGAGGATTATACTGGTAGAACGGTCTTGGCTCTGTGTTGCTGCTGATCAGGTTCTTCCTCATTACTTTCTCTATGTTCATAAACAGCTCAATTGACTAAAAAAAACAAAAAGAAGTATGCTGCACCGCGCAAGGACTAAACCACGGGTAGCATAATCTTATTGAAATGATAACCTATATGGCACAAATAATTGCATTTACAACGTAAAAATCTTTAAATTTTCAATGATATTATAACGTTATTCAACAATGGAATGTATGTAAGTAGGCTATTGTTATATGAATACAGCAAGGAATGAGGTAGAGACAGAGTAGTAGAGCAAGTCATACAAGCTACATTCATCTCTTTGTCTGCAATTTCATTTTTGAATAAGTTGCATGTTGGTATACTTCTTCAGGATCCTGCTGCTCATACACTGATTGTGGCTCGCGTCAACAAGGTAAACTACACAGCACGAGATATCAGAAGTGAAATGATAAGGGTGTAGTTTGCACCACCTTGTGTTCTGCCGTAGACATAGCATTCAACATGCCGGGAATGTGAAATGTACCAGTGTCTGTCGTGATCTCCTAGCAGACGCCCATCATTGAGGTAGCAAACCCGATGCAAATCACAAAGTGGTAGTGCTGGGGAACATTGCTACAAAATATTGAGAGCTCCATTACTCGAGTTTGACTTGACAATTGTTTGTTTTTTTCAAATCCAAGTCTGATTTTCATCCTTGATAAAATTCTATGGATATTAAAGAAAGATATTTCTAGCTGTAATAAGATGTTGTAGAATGTTACATTCGTCAAAAATGCAAGATAAACCTAACATTGAAATGTTAAAATTTTGGTGAAGTTGAAGGTGAAGAAGTCACCTTTGAGGGTCATTTGACAAAATTTCATTCTCATAGAACTCTTCCAGCCATTCCATCAAGAAGGCCTGGCCATATTCCCTTTACGGGAGGCAACTGTGCAACAAATGCATTCCAAGCCCGGAAAATCAATGCTTAAAATACAGAGCTTTCATGAATGAAAACTTCACAATACTTACACTGGAGCATCCAAAGAAACTTTTGCCATCTCCTCCTGTTAATCTAACCACCTGCACAATATAGGATGATATTCAAAGGGCCAAGGCGAATACAAAAATATAGCAAGAGTTTACGCAGAACAGAATAGATTTATTAATGCACTATATGATGAACATACAGGAAAAAAACACCTAATTTGAACGAATCATCTAATTTTACTAAGAAATCACCTACTTATCACAACTTGGACCACTCAGATATGTAAACAGGACGTAGCTGCCCGAGTCTTTTCTTCCAATCAACAAGAGTCCCTTCCTCCTCAAAATCAAGAGAAGGCAATTCCCCATCGGTGACAAGAGGCACAACCTGTTACGAAAAATCCCACAATGACGAGAAGGGATGCAACAATACAGGGTCCCATGAATGGGAAGATAGACACCACAAGAAATAAGATAAAAAAATTTTCCGACTGGTGCCGACTCATTGCTTGAGTGATGGACCATCGGTCGTCGATTCCTCAGCACCCACTTGGACTTCTCCGCTGTTGTTCCTCGGCACCTATTTGAGCTTCTCCGCCGTTATTCCTCGGCACCCACTTGAGCTTCACCACCGTTGTTCCTCGGCACCCACTTGGGCTTCTCCGCCGTTGTTCCTCGGCTCCCAGCCCCGCTCTCAGCTATTGACTGCAGGCTGCTCCGGCCAAGCCCTGCTCTCGGCTATTGGCTGCAGGCCACTCCGGCCCAGCCCCGCTCTCGGTTATTGGTTGACCGCCGCTTCGGCCCAGCCCCGCTCTCAGCTATTGGCTGCAGGCCGCTCCGGCCTAGCCCCGCTCCTGGCCCAGCCCCTAGCTCTCGGCTATTGGCTGCAAGCCACTCCCGGTTGTTGGCTGGCTCCCGGCTGCTGGATGCCCCGGCCCAACCCCTTGCTCTCGGCTGCTGACTGCAGGCCATCCCGGCCCAGCCCCTCGCTCTCGGCTGATGGCTGCAGGCCGCTCTCCCGGCCCAGCACCTTGCTCCCGGCTACTGGCTGCAGGCCGCTCTCCCGGCCCAGCCCCTTGTACTCAGTTACTGGCTGTAGGCCGCTCTAGCCCAGCCCCTCGTTTTCGGCTATTGGCTGCAGGCCGCTCTCCTGGCCCAGCCCCTCGCTCTCGGCTACTGGCTGCAGGCCGCAGGCCGCTCCGGCCCAGCCCCTCGCCTCCAGCTCCTCTCTCGGCCGCTGGCCGCGGGCTCCGCTCCTGGCCACCGGCTGCACTCCAGGCAGCCAGCTGCTCCCATTGCCGGCCGCGCTCCAGGCCGCCGGCTCCGCTCTGGGCCGCCAGCTGTTCCCATCGCTGCCTGCGCTCCGGCCGCCCTCCCAGCCACCGGCTACGCTCCAGCTGTGCTCCTGGCCACTGGCTACGCTCCGGCCGCGCTCCAGGCCGCCGGCTCCCCACCGGCTGCCCAGGCCTAGCCGGCTCCGCTCTCGTCTTGGCTGTTGGCCGCCGGCTTCGCCCCCAGCCGCCAGCTGCTCCCATTGCCGGCAGCACTCCCGGCCGCTGGCTTCGCTCCCGTGAGCCTCTCGGGCTCCCCTCTTGGTTGCTGGCCACCGGCTTCTGGCGGCAGCTCTGCTCCCGGCCGCCGGCTCTGCTTCTGGTGGCCTCCCAGCCGCCGGCTCTGCTCCCGGCCGCCGGCTCCCCCGGCTCCGCTCCCAGCCACCGGCTCCACCGGCTCTGCTCCCAGCCTCCGGCCTCTCCGCTCCCGGCTGCTGACTCTGCTCCGGACCGCCGGCCGCTCCGCAATGCAGGAGACCCTCTGTGAAGGGCTTGCTAAGCTTGAAAGACTCCACAATGAATGAAGCAGGGCCAGTCAAATTGACAAGTCGTGCAGCTCCCCTCAATGAGCTAACAGCTATAACCCTTTTGTCATCAACTCGGATCTTGAGATTTGAGAGGCTCTCTTCCCTTGAGAGGTTAGCCAATTGTGCATTCTCTGCATTTTGCTCTCTCACATACAGGAATGCGAAGATGGAGACTGCACCAAGATCAATGGCAAGGCTTTTTGACATGTCTGGTTCTGCATCACTTCTTGATGGATTGGTTAGTTATGCAATCAGCTGAGTGAGAGATAAATTCTCCTAAACAACCACTTGCAATGAAAGCCAGGTAGAAGAACATTCGAACGGAGCGAAATGGGGGAAAGAACTTCACTCCTTATCTTAGCTGCAGAACTGAAAGCAGAACAAGGTGAAAAACAAAAAATCTACTCCACTAAGTACTAGCCCTATATGATAAATCATATACTCTAATTACTATAAAAGTGCCCATCAACAATCTTTTCATTTTAGTGAAACTATATGTTGTTATACTCACATATATTTGGAATATGATATGCCTTGCCTCGCAATATATCATCCCTCAAGCAGCACTTGTATTACAAAGCCACTGCCAAAAGGTTGCTCTATATTATCAAAAGCAACTATATATGGGTCGTAATGACACAAAACCTTGTATAATTGAGTTGGAGAGCTAGTGTGTTCACATCTAACACCATTGGGCACAATACTAGGCGTTCAATGGCAACATGGCACAGACAATGCACATTTATATCCCTCTAAAAGACATGACCCAATGTGGATATATCTATGGACAATAAGATGATGAGAACAAAAAAAAAGAACTGAACACTTAATTATGTATCATAAGAATCCATGGCCTCAACAAGGTTCTACGTGTTAATTTAGGCATTGATGAACTATTTTCTTTCAGAATTTGCTATCTATGCATCATTTCATCCGCCTCTTATGTATTGATTATCAGAAATTAAAATTCCAAATTGCACAATTGAATGGGGGAAGGTTGTCCTGCTTACAAGCATGCTCCACTGCCACAATATTGTTCCATTCTCATAACACACTTATATTATATATTGCCTACTACAAAATATTCTTCCACACTTGAAAATAGTACCTGATATCTGAAGAACTAGTAGAGGGCTTGTTGGAAG
>JAVDBV010049558.1:0-38420 GCA_032619315.1 Piper longum
AGTCTGCAAGTTCGTCTCCAAAATTGAACTCCAAAAAACACCAACTCGAAACCCCCCCAAGGCGGCAAATACCCCCAAAAACACAACGCCCGGAGGGCGACACTGCCCATGTGAATGTGATCGCTCCTTCTCCATCCCCTTTTCAACCAGTGTTGTTGTTGGCTTTCTTGTTGTTCTCGTTGTTGTTGTTGTTAGTTTTTGTTGTTGATTTTTCTTTTTCGGGAGTGAGGAAGAGGTATGTCGAGTTTTAGCAGCAGGTCGCAGAGATCCTCCACCAGCATTTCCCCATTTCGCACCCAAAAGTCTCCCAAGTCGGCCGGCGGCGGAGGTGGGGGTTGGCCGGCGACACCGACGGGGCAGCCACTGCCGAGGCCAGCCGTGTCACCCACCAGCACTGCCTCCTCCGCTTTCGATCGCCCCGACTTGTCCATCCCCAAGGAGAACGTCACCGTCACTGTTCGCTTCCGCCCTCTCAGGTCAGGTCACTCTTCACCCTTTCCTTTCTTCTTATTCTTTTTCCTTTTTCTGTTTTTCCGAGTTGTGAGTTGTTGCCTTGTTGTAGTGCACGCGAGGTTACGAAAGGGGACGGGATTGCTTGGTATGCTGACGGTGACTACACCGTTCGCAACGAGTACAACCCTTCTATTGCCTATGGGTTTGGTAACAGGATTTTTCTCTAGCTGTTTCTTTTTTATAATGGATTCAGCTTTTTGAGTCGTGTTTGAATGGAATTTTGCGATTCATGGTTGCCTTTGATCACATGTGGAGTGAATGTGATGATCTATGTGCCCCTTTGTAGATCGAGTATTTGGTCCTGCTACAACTACGCGTCACGTCTACGACTTTGCTGCTCAGCGTGTTGTAAATGGTGCGATGCAAGGAATAAATGGTAGGCCTTTGGTGTCTTTTGAATGGCTCGAAATTTATTCTGCATTTTGTGCTGTTGTTGGTTTGACAGTTAGGTTAGTTTCTGAACTACACAATATTCTTTTTATGGTAAATGCTTTTAATTTTGTTAAGAGCACTGCTTTTCATAAATTTGCTGGTTACCATTGTTAACATTTAATTGTCATCTTATCTTGCTTTCTTGCATTACCTTGTCGAAGGTTGAGTCTTCAGTGTAAATAAATGAGAACGAAGACATTCAATAGTTTAAGATTACGGTTTATATTGATGAGTGATGGCATTTAACCATGCTTTATTCATTTTGTTACTCGAGCACAATGTTTAGCAGCACCATGCTCTGTTTATAGTATACATTAAAGTGAAACGGATGGAAAAGTGGTATAGTTGACGTTGATTGAAGTCTATTCCACACTAAGCTGCCATATCATGTATTTGTTGAAAATTATTGGTGAACACAAAATCTAACAAGTTAATTGCCAAATGTTGATGGATAATATTCCATAACAACTATCTACTCTAAAGATAACACTACGAACAACATAAAACTTGTTTGGGTGCACATAAACTCAATCACAATCTTCTTGTAGGCCATGCGACAATCATTATTCTTCCTCAATCTGTTCATCCTCCAGCTGTCCGTTTTCTTTAGTAGCAAAAAGTTGGGTTCAATAGCAAGAAGTGAAACAATAAAATAGCCAACAAGACTCATCAGGAGCACTAGCCTGAGATCATAGCAACATCAAGTTACTAAACATGACCATCAGCAGCAACTGGAAGAAAAGCTAGAACTACTGCTCAATAGTAGCAATGACAACAAGAAGAGCTTTTGGGTAGAATTAATGACGGTTTTAAGAGTAGCAGGGAAGACACAGGCTAAATCGGATACTATTCATGGTAAAGATCCACATCTTCCCATCTTAAGCCACCTTGAGCAAATTAGAAAAGGAAAATCCAATAACATAGGAAAATTGTAATTCAATGGCATAGGAGATGAAGAAGTTTAGTTAAGATAAATGTGACGAGATCTTGATCTAAGGACATAACACAGAAATCTATCATGATGACACACATCAAAATAAAAACTGTTGAGATGGTGGACTTGTAAAGAACTTGGTGAAGACAATATAAATTCCTTCTTGGTACGCACTGATAGCCTTAATTAAAGCATGAAAGGGATTTCAAAGGCGCAGACAAAAAAATACTGCAGTTGGTACTTGGCTGATTACAGCTTTTCTAACAAGACTCGTGAGCATGTAAAGTTAAAATAACATGCGAAAATGAAATCCATATAACTATCATTTTGGAGAGTTAATGAGGAAGATAGCCTGTCAGAGGTGTATGCATGTTGGCCGTTTGATTCCTTTTGCCTTTTACAAAAAGAAGACACCAACAATTGGGGATTCCTTTTAGACAGGAGTCAAGAGTACACAATTATAAATCTGAATTTTAAAAGCAGATGGTAGTGATTCAAACAGAAACGATAATAGCAGTAATCATGTGTGGCAGTCAACTAACTCTTTAGAAAAAGGAATCTACTGCAAGCTTTAAGCTAGGAAACAAGAACAACAGCCTGTTGGTGCAGTATTGCAGCCAACAATGCAGCTATAGAAGGGCCATGACACAGTACACTTCTGCCACTTTAAATGGTGATTCCTCTCTCATAATCAAGCAAAGCAGAAAATCAAATCTTCGAAGTCTCTTTCCTCCCCTTTGCAAACTTCTCACCAAGTATCTAAGTAATGCCACAATGCCGTCCTGAAAGAATGCAACAAAGAAGTATTAGAGATGGAAGAAGAGAAGATCCATGGTTTAGTTCTCTAATGATGCAAACAAAAGTCTATCAAGAGAAGGACAAATACTAACTAGGTAATTTCTTAACAACAAACAACTCTAAAAGAAACAATGAGACCTGATGAATATGAAAAGATAAAAAAACCTTTGAAAAACTTCAACACCAACACAGTATTGATGTGGGCCAGACTGCTGTAAACACACATTTAATATTGAAGTTCTAAAAACATTTCTTTCATTTTATGTTGTCAGTTTCCGAATTTGTAAGAAATCATTTTGTGCATCCACTTGTGGTTTATGCATTCATGTTAGCTTTCATCTATGAGCTCTTTGTTTAAAGATTTTGATTGAGGTGACATACTTGAAATGATTAATTAATTTATCTTAATTTGTAGTACTAGTTTTTGTGACAATTTTGGTGGATTTTGCGTGTACAGGTACTGTGTTTGCTTACGGGGTCACCAGTAGTGGAAAGACTCACACAATGCATGTAAGCTATCAATTTTTGATGGAACCCTCAGTTATATCTTCAATATTCTTTAGCTCATTTAGATCTTGGTACTCTATGGCAGAGCCAGTTTATCATTTATCTGTGAAAATGTTTTTATTTTCCAATCTATAGTTGATCTCAAGGTTCGTATTAAAGTATCTCGGTTTTGTCCCAGAAAAATAAGTGCTCTCAGAGAGATTCGGAAGATTTCTCACAAAGACCAGATGCTTGAAATATTGTTGTAAATAAGTTCTATAAATTATAATCCCCAATCTCTTTATATATTTGTTAACATATAAAATAATGATTACTTGTTGATAGGTAATAATGAGAACGCATTCCATAATCATCCAGCCAATAGAACATTTATTTTCCTCAAAATTACATATGACCATCTGTAATATGAAGATCTATGTGGCTTGAAACTTAAGAACAAATTAAGTAAAAAAATGGAATAAGAACAAATTAAATTAATAATCACATAAATAACAAATAAGACTATATCCTTATTCACATAGATTAATATTATCTAATAATAAATTAGAATTAGGAAAAATAATTTAATAAACAAAATATTAAGCAAATTTAAAATCTACGTTAAAGATATTTGAATTAAATTGATGCCTAAGACGACTAGTGACTGGAGTGAAGTCTATACGGTAACCGTATTGGAAGGTTCAGGTTCGGCCGGATCACCTCCTAATGAGTCACCCACTCTATTAATATGGACAAGTCTTATATCACCAAATAATCGTGAGTTACTCTATTTAGTGAAAAACTACTTAAGGAAAAATATAATAAATCAAGTAAATTACATGAAAAATTTTAAAAATACTTTTGTGTCTTAATTAAATAGATCAAGAACGTTTAACAGAAACTAGAATCATGAAAAAAACAAATAAGTAAACCATTTCCCCCCCTTTTCCACTCAGGCTCGAGTTTCGCCACCCCCTTGACCCACCCCATTTGCTCCTTACCTTCGACGCCCCTCCAACTGCCAGTGGCCAAATAAAATGGAGGTATTGTTTGAAGAGCAGTGGAATTATGTCGCTATTTAAAAATCTATATCAATTCTTAGAGTTTATCATTGAATTTATTATTATTTTATCAGTAATATTGAACTTGAACTCTAGATTATTAGGCTATTATATTATTTCCCATTACGTATATTTCCTTGCTATTTCTAGTCGGTCTATATTATTGGGTATTTAGGACATGGCCATGTTGTTCGATAACTACTGTGTAGATAGAAGTCTATTTATGTAGTGTACACACTTTTTCAATTAACAAAGAATGAAGTCATTAGTTAAGTCTTATTTAGTCTCTCTATCTTCCACATTTCTAATTTCAAGAGGTTGGCAAACTATAAAAAGTGCCGAAACATTATTCCCAAATTCCTAATTTTTTCTTCCCAATCCTTAATTTCTTTGGTCCTTCTCATCTCTTTTCCTCTTCACCTTGTCATCTTCCAGCCATGGTTTACAATCTCGTTGGATCTCAACGAGATTTCACTCTCGGTAGGGGTCTGAGACTTAACTGCCACAGAGAAGTAAAACTTCTTGTCTCGCCGGGGAGTTTTTGGCGTATCCTCGGAAAAGGCCATGAAAGATCACGCGGGGTGGTGGGGGATAAGGGGTGGGTTGGGGCGACGATCAGGTGGGTGCTGTTCATCTTCATTTCTCACTAGCACCTGCTACATTTCCGTGGTTAGCAATATGATATCTTGCTATGTGAACACTCCAATCAAGTTTAGTAATGTAACATCCCATGTTTGGTTCATCCTTAAACTGAACTGAAATGTTAAATTAAATAAACTTGTTAAATTTTGACTCAATTCTATAGAAGGTAACACCCACGATCCCTGTAAGATCTAAACCGTCCTGGTGTGTTGGAAGGAAGACAACCACACCCCGATATTGTAACAACACCAAGTGAAAGAATTACAAGAGATAAATAAAATACAATGTAGAATAATATATAAATTGCCAATAGATAGTTCCCAAACTTGGGGTCTATTCTTTTACTGAAACTAGTCAATAATATATGTATTGAAACAAAATAATAGTGGTTGACAACACCAAATGTAAAACAACGCGACTAGGTATGTGTATATGCAAAGCTCTAGCATCCCCCAGTATTCAACATCCACACACGAGGCACACCACTTACATATATATAAAAGAAAATGTCAATTATAAGTTATTGGTCTGCAAAATGAAAATAACAACATAACAAACAAACTAGCATACAAACTCAACATATCATATTAAAATAAAACAAAAAGATAGATCACCACAAGAAGAACTGAGCTAACAAAATGAAACTACACCGGCATGCACCCTACTGCAGGTAGGGGCACTTTGACCTGTCCTTTCCAATCATCATCATGCACCATTCCTTTGAGCTCTGAAGGCAAAAAGAAGAATCATCGCAGTCATGACATATGTCGCAAACGATACCTATACCCTACGCCTCTTCGGGAGTGAGAAGCTTATAGACGCAGGGATGCAAATGAAACAGGTTAGAATAAGAGCGCTGTACCGAACTCCCATCAGCAATGCTATTGGGGGCACATCAAGAAGATCAACTTGGGAATCTAACTCGCAGACGGGACTTAACCCCAACTAATCTCCATCCACTCACCATGGGACTTACCACTCAAAGTGGGACTAACCCATCGATTAAACATTGCAAAATAATATTTTAAGTATTAAGCTTGGGTAGGGAATAATAATAATAGGCCTTCAGAATGAAGCTAACTTGCTTGAATCTTTTGGTTTTCAAAATAAAGGGATCTCGTCTTTAAGGATTATTTAAACGATAAGAGTTTTCTAAAAATGCCGCCCTTTAATTTGTTCTATGATATAAAACAACCTACTCATCTCAATAACAAAATGTAAAACAAGAAGTGAGTCCTAAACAACCTTGTTTCTAAGCTTCAAGTAGATCACCGACAAGTACGTACGTCATAGCCTGTAAACAAATCCAAAACTCAATGGAACCATATTATATATCCATGTTCCTCGATTAATTGGGCACACAAAGTGATACAATATCAGATTTAAAATAAGTAACAAAAATCCAAATAATTATATCAAATGCAACAATGTTCTTATTTTAGGTACCCAAACATGGAAAAAGTAGTAAATAAACATTATGCACAGTTTTCAAAATAAAAAATCAAAACACGACTTGATTTTAAATCAATAACATAATAATCAAAGATATTTATCTTTTAAAATACAACTCAAAAAAATATGGCATTTTCCCAAAAAATCATTTATTAGGTTCAAGACAAAAATATAATAAAAAAATCTTTAAAATTTTCGCGAAATAGCAATAATTAAATAAGATATCACTATTTTATTAATATGGAAATAACGACAACTCCAAAAATTATGGAACTTTAGTGAAAATTCTTAATCAATTTGTAAATCACCAGAAAATGTTTTGAAAAATAAATCAAACCATTTTCCAATTTATATTAATTAAATAGCAATAATAGGATACTTATTTAATTAATATAAAAATGGAGAAAGATCAATAAGTGACCAAATTATATCAAAATATTTCAATTCAAGTACGAAATATAAGAAAAATATAATTTATTATTTTTCTGTAAATATTTTGGAATTAAAACAATAAAATTTACTTTGGTAATTAGTATAAAATAATCCAAAATTGCATAAATTTCAAAAATATTATGACATGTTCTATGCAAAATAACAAAATTTATGGTGAAGAAATTTCCAAATTAGGAGTTGAAATGAACAAGATTGACCAATAGGGTATTCAAACATGAAGAATCAAATAGTGAAGGTTTCATGATTAGCGCAGCTAAGACGGCAGAGATACAAGGCTACAATGTTTGGCCGACGCATGGGACCCTCGACATGCGGCCAACTTTGGTGGCCAACTTTAATAGATTTTGACAATCGACATTTTTGACACGTGGCACGTTTGCTAGCGTATCACGACACTTGGCAAGTCACATGGCATTGTAAACATGTTATACCTTGTTGGAAACAACTTTCTCAATTGACTCGAGACTAAAATCTGCCTACAAAAACGGGAATCAGGGTACAAAGTCAAATGATTAACCCACTAAGAAAAATCAATTTTCACACTTTGACTTGAATTTCAAGAATTCATCAAAACATGAAATTTTGTAAAATTTTAACACCAAATGCATGCTAAAAACCCCTGAATTGATCCTACTAACATAACACGGCCCTAGACTCCATTCTAGACCGCATCAACACCACACAACTCACAAATATCAACCAAAACCAAGTTAACTAGTCACCACATGGACCAAAGCCAAGTCAACCTAGCTAAAACCAAACCAACTAGTCACCATGCGGCCACGAAAGCCAATCAAACCAAAGCTCAACAATACCATCTCTAGCCATAAATAACAACCAAATTAAACCAAACCGAACCAAAAGCTAAACCAAAACCAAACCAAAGCAAACGACATAAATTCCTAAACCAAAAAGCTTGGATTTTACAAGTTACATTTCAGCTGGTGTAAATTCCCTTTATTAATATATATGCTTTTATTGCATGTGGCATTTGTGTTTTTAAATGAACAGGAGCTTTCTAATTTTGCAAAGTGAACTTTTAGGGGGAGCAAAAATCTCCTGGTACCATTCCTTTGGCAATAAAAGATGTTTTTGGCATTATTCAAGAGGTAATCACAATTAGTATTGTTGCTAATTTGGTTTCTTAGTTACCTTGGTCTAGCTTCCTTTTGAAGCCTGCCTCCTGGTTTAGATAAGGTAATATTGAACCTTTGGAAACGTGCTTTTTTTCATACTTAAATGTTGAACTAATTTGTGATCCTGTTTTTGTACTTCTTGTCTGTAAAGACTCCTGGGCGCGAATTCCTTCTTCGTGTATCATATTTGGAAATATACAATGAGGTCAGCCTTTTATTTTTGTCTATTCACATATTTTTAAAGTTACGCTTTATGAATATGTTTGTAAAGGGAATTTACCTGCCAGATAGGCAGATACTTTCTGAGAGGTATTTAGGCATGCTTACACTTAACCTTTTTTGTTTCTTAGGTAATTAATGATTTGCTTGATCCAACTGGTCAGAATTTGCGGATACGGGAGGATTCACAGGTATTTGATCTGTATCATTATCTTTCTTTCTTTTTCCCGTTTGAAAAATTATTTTTCTTGTAATTTTCATGCGACTTTTTGTTTATGATTTAATAGTTACAGAAAGCACTTCATTCCTAAATATTATGAGAAAGGAACTGAGATTGGGACTGTTTTTATTAAGTAGTTGATTGCATTATGGGTACGATAAATTTTTTTTTACGTACAGCAGCTATTTAGAATAAATGATCAACTGAAAACGAGGAAAAGCTAAATCATGCAAGTATTTCCTTGCATTGTGGTAGCCATTATCTGTCTTTTCTTTCCATCTCTCATAGAAGCTTGCTTCTGTGTTCTTTTTCTATTAGGCTTGATGTTCCCATGTTTGATACTTTCTTTAAATTGATTTTAACGTGCTTTGTATCGGAGACTTTTGTTTGATTCATGCTCTAGGCCCATTTTGGGTTGTTGCATGCATTTGTAGGAAGTCTGAGTGACCACTGCCTTTTTCGATTTTTCTCGAAGCTATATTCTAATCAGCTTTGACTAGAAGCTGGCTATCTTCTAATCACCTTGACTTGATGTTTTAAGCGATTGTTGCCTAGTTGAGCTGAAATATTGCTCGTAAAGGCTTTTTTGTGGAAATATACTAACTTGGACCTCTGTAGTAGTTAATTTTCCATCACAATGCATCCAGCTGTTATGCAAACTGCTATTTTGTTCATATGTCACTTGTCATTCTCCTTCCTTTGTTGCTGGTTGAAGTGGATGCAGATGCGGGACAAAAGCGATCAAATGAAATAACATAGAGAAATTTGTGTGAATAACATGGTCAAATATTCAAATGAATAAGCGGAATGGGAAAATAAATTGTAAGATGCCAAATATTGAAGTTTTTAGGATGTTATTACAAATGTGTTGCGTTGACAGGTAATTTGTAGTTGTGTTATACATTGAAAATTTTGTGAAAAATGTTGATAGAGAAGGTGTCAAGTATATTAAAAATTGAATGAAAATCAGCAGTAAAGTTAATCTGTTAGGCTTGGCTGCAAGACACAATCACATTGAAGGGTGATAGTTGTCATCCACCTGCAAAGGGCGGTTAAGAATTTTCCATGTAATAAGTGCTTGCATGTTGTCACCTTATTGGGTCGTACAGACTTGTTAGCTGCAAGGTCTTGCAACAGATTTGGACTCTATAAGTTTATAAAGAAGATATATATTTGTAACTATTTTAAGAGATTAGTAGAAGATTCTGTTTGATAAGGACAATTGTACACTAAGAAACCCCCCTTCCACCCTTCCTTTTATCTGGGCTTGTTGCATCTTATATTTCGACACAAATGTGCTAATTACTGATTTGAAATATGCTAAGCGTGGCTCGTAATCAGGGAACTTATGTTGAAGGCATTAAAGAAGAGGTTGTACTCTCTCCTGCCCATGCTCTTTCCCTGATTGCATCTGGAGAAGGTGCATCTCTATTAATTATGGCTTATATATGTTATTTTTGTGGGATTAATGTTCTTCGGTTGAGACTCTGTTTTTGGAATGCTCATCTAAACTAAAAAATGATGCGTATTTACTTTTGTTTGAAGTCTTTTTAACTGCTGCAATCATGTTTCAGAACACAGACATGTTGGTTCAAATAACTTTAATCTACTCAGCAGTCGAAGCCACACTATATTTACTTTGGTAATTATGTTGATTCTATATTCTCATTGAGCTTCCTATTGTGCTTGATGTGACATACTAAGAGGGTGTAGGAAATTTATAGTTCCTCTTATTTATTTATTAACTGATAGTATTTTTCCCTTCAGACTATTGAAAGCAGTCCATCTGGTGAAAATCAAGGAGAGGAAGATGTGACCTTATCCCAGCTGGTAAATAAACAGAAAAATCAAATGCTTTAAGCTACTAGTTCTATTCCTACATTGTAGTGGGTAAGCAATTGTTTGAGTAGGGGTTATCTTTTGGTAAATTTTGAGGACATTGATGTTTTCTTCCAGAACTTAATTGATCTGGCAGGATCTGAGAGTTCAAAAACTGAAACAGCTGGGCTTCGAAGGAAAGAAGGTTCATACATAAACAAAAGTTTACTTACTCTTGGAACTGTAAGCTTCATGTTTTTATTTTGGTACTTTCAAATCTAGTTTTTCTATTTCTAGTTTGCTAAACTGGTTGTTCTTGTCTACAAACTTCGTCCATGATTATTTTCCACTTCTATCTCTCCTGCTTGGTATTTTTTGTGTTTTTTCACGAGTCCTCCAATCGTTTTGGTTTTCTTCTTCATCCTCTTTTTCTTCTTCTTCCACCTGATGCCCAAAGGGTGCTGGGGTTTTTTTTTTTATTCTTAAGTCATTTGCGCAAATGCCACTGTGCATTGCTAGCCCCATGAGAAGGAAGGCTGGTGCCATGAAAGGCATCTAATTGCTAAGGGGGAGATGGTGAAACTGTGAATCATATCCCTAGTGTTAAAGTACATTTATAATAGAAATGCTATTATGCCATGAATATGTGCTAAGTCAATTACACCTATCAGTGGCTCCAACTATCTCTCTCCTCCCATTCTTCCTGACACCCGGCCCTTCCCCATTTACCTGCTTGCTTCTTGGTCTTTTCTTTCTCCTTGTTGCACAAAGTGGCAATACCTGTTTCTGCAGTGCTGGCATGCAGCAGAATCTTGTGGCAACCAAGTATTGCAGTGTGTTCGTCCGTATACAGAAAAGCAAAAATCTTTGTATATTATTCCAATCCAGGGATATCCGTGGGTGGAAATAACGATATGGGAGGGAAGGTGTGTTTGAAGAAGGGGATAGAGGAGGAGAGGGACCGGTGATAGCTGTTGGAGGATGACAAGGTGAAGAGGAAAAGAGATGAGAGGGACCAAAAATAGTAACTAATTTGTTATTTTCATTCAATTTCAAGATCTCCCCAACAAAATCTAATTCTCACTAACCCCCTAAAAATTTCATTTATTCTCACGTGGATCCTTGATTCCTAACTTCTTTTTGGGGTCAGTTGGAAGTCGTTTGTTATGTGAACTGACAAGGTCTTTGTATTTGTCCGTTTCTTATTCTTTTAATCCACTGTATTTAGCTAATCATACTTGTACTATGCGTCTCACTGCAGAGTGTGGTTCAAACAATACCTTGTGAAAAGTCGGCTTTGAAGAGTCAAGTTTAAAGTCTTTTCAAAACATTTTGAAAATTTTGGCTGGATAAGACTATTTTTTTGTCCCTGAATATTTAAAGTGATACTTTCGCGCTTAAGATCTTCATCTGCATTTGCATTAAGTATGGTTTATTGAGTCAAAATTCTCTTGAGGTATAGGTATCAACGAATTTGTTTAGAAAGAGGACTTAAAACAGTTTGTTACTTTCATCTTCATCTTCATTCCCACATCAAAAGAAAGGAATAAACTGAGTCATAAACTCATATTATATCTACACTCGATAGCATTTTGTTGTAACTTTGCTTGGCTGGGTGCAAGGTTTGTACTATCGTAACTTGAAGCCCAATTGGTTGATGTTCGCACGCTGCTACACGGCAATTGAAGGCAAATTAGTTTTGCTTTCACTGCCAGCATATCAGCAATATACAGCTGACATGCCCTGTTTGTAGAAGAAAAGAAAAAGAAAGGGAGAAGGCAATGCCAAGAGGAGGGTAGCAAAAGGAGAGAAGATGATCCAACTGCTGGGGAAGTTGGTGCAAAGGCTGTTGGCAAAGAGAGTGGAGCGTATGGAGAAGAAGATGGATTTGGAGCAATGATGTGACATAGGTGAGATGGCTGCAAAGTAGCTATGGGGTAGGCCAGCCCTTTGGAGTAGGGGAAGAGCAAGGTGGTTTTATGATGTAACCTGATGCAAGATAACTCGAGTAAAAGGTTCATACAGATTCCTCTTCTCTATAATCTTACTCAAAATCACAAATAAGATGAGTAAGTAGTAGCACAAAGCAACGATAGCACACAAAAAAGGAAAAAATATTCTTGTATCCAATAATATGATGGGTGTCGCAAATAACCTACAAATCTTGTATTTATAAAAGATTACATAAGAAAATCTTACTTGAACTAGAAAATAACTAAAACTCCAACTTCAATAAGAAACACCTAAATATGGCTTAAATAAGAAGCCAAATAAACATCGACTCTAACTTATTATAAAGACTCGAATACTAGCGAGATTAGAAACTCTTAAATTAGATGATGTAGGGTAGGTTAGAAGATAGGTTACTAACCTGGCTGGACAAAGATTAGATGAGTAGAGGGCCAACCCTAAAGAACTGGAAACAAAGGCAATCACGATTCTTATTTACCAGAACTGGACTAGTTGTGATATGCACATGGTGGACAGACATAGGTAGCAAGTTTTAGAATTTATTTTCAACAACAGACCTGTCACTGAGTGATCAAGCCCAAGACTTCAAATCAGACTTTAAACGACCTGAATTAGATCTTGACTCTAAAGAACTGACAGTAGCAACTGAACCAGTGCAACACTCTTTTGAAACTTCCTAAAAACACGTTGACCATCAGGACCGAATATCCAATCAGCAAGTAAGAATTCCAAACAAATTACACCACTACCTTGACTGAACTCACATGAACAAATAGCACAAGAACTTCTAAATTAAAGACTGCTACACTAGATGTATTGTAACGAATCAACATATTGAAATGGAGCAGACCATCACTTGGGTTCAGAATCAAGCACAATTGTGAATGAACAGGATTTATTGCTGATGCATGCACTACATATATATATTAGGCTCATGACAAATAGGGGAAATCATGATAATTATCATAAAGACCAGATCGTTCCACACTCGCACAATCATTCCTTTAAACACAATGTAAATGACTATAATCAAGTAAGGGCAGTGTACAAATGTACGTTCCATCATGTTGACACATTGAACTCCCGTTGGTGGGTTGCGAATCTTCCAAGCAAACAAGTCTCAAAACTGATTCAAACAAGAAGGAATTCAGCATATTAGATAACTATAGAACTAGTTTAGAAATCAAAATAAATGTTACTAGAATGGAAGGGACCCCTTATCTTGACAATTGGAGGCATCACCATGATCCAAGTTTGCAAACAAGTCGAAATCCAGTCCTCTTGATGATTCCTTCAGGAATTACACTTCAAATCTGGTGTCGCCATTGGGTCCTTGCTGCCATGCATGCATGAGTGCTGATAGAACTCTAACCTGGTGTTGCCTTAGGATCCTTCCATTTTGCCATGCATGGGTGCTAGTGGCTGGCCTCTTGTCTACTTCCTTGCAGGTTTTCCAGGGACTCTTTATAATGCCCATGTCACCAAGTACCCATGGTTCTTAAGAGGGAAGATTGCATACAAACAACATAGAAAGGGAAGACAAAATCATTGGAGAAGTAGGGAAGCTGCGGGTCGATTAGAAGGGTGAAAGCAATCATCGCTCATGTTATTCATACGTCAAAAACTAAGAATAAATATCCCAGGTCGATAGACCCAATTTATTAATAAGCACAATACATAATCGGTTCCTAAAATAAAGCAAGAAATAAATCAAACTAACTCCTAAATCAACAGTGAAGATAAGCCTCAAGACAGTTCAGGTTTATCCCCATTGGCCACTAGAGATATGTGGGCCCAGCTTATTTGGCGCTGCCTTTGGTAAACTCTAGGGATAGGGGTTTACGTACTCGATCTCCATCATTAAACACTTCTAATATAACTAGGAAATATAATAATTATTAAGAATTATCCGTTGTCAATCCCCCAGCTGAAAAAACCTTGCACTCGGGTTTGTAGTTTTATAATCTAGAAATCATACAACAAGCCGCCTCCCGCCCTCCCCACCACTCTCGCTTCATCCTCACCAGCCCCCCTGCTCCACCCTTCACCCCTGCCCACCACCACACACCTCTGCCCTCCCCGCCACCCCCACCCTCCCCCCTATATTAGTTCTACTTTTACGTGGAGTATTAAACATATTGATGACACTATTGTTTATAGGAAACTTGCTAGAGGCCTTTGCAATGACCTTTGGAAGATGAAATTTCTCAACGGGTATATCAGTTGTCTAATTCCAGGATCTTCAAATCATTTTCCTATTCTGTTTAAGCTTGAGGACTATTCGCCCTTTGGTCCAAAACCATTTCACTTTTTTTTTATGTGGCTCAAAGATGACTCAATCAAGGCTATCGTTCAACAAGCATGGTCCACCCACATTATTGGAATTCCTCAATTTATTCTCTTTAAAAAACTCTAAGGTGTCAAAGCTGCCTTAAAAATATGGAATATTGAGGTTTTTGGCAAAATTAATGTGAGATTGAGCAATGCTCAATTATTCCTCTAAGATGCCCAACAAATGCTCTTCATGGATCCTACAAATACTTCATTGTTTGAAATGATAAATTAGCCCGTCTCAATTTACTTCAAGAGGAAGGCATTGAAGAACACTTTTACAGACAAAATTCTAGAGTAAATTGGCTAAAAGAAGGGGATAGAAATTTTTGGTTCTTTCATTCCACGGTTGCCTTTCACATCCTAAGAAATCATATCCATGACATTGTCGATTCACATGGTAATAATTTTTTTGATTTTTTGTGCCATTAGGATTGAAGCCGAGAGGTTCTTCGAAGATTTGTTACCCTTTCATCTTCCGATTTTCCTTCATCTATTCCTTTTCGACGCAAGTTGACTCGTGAACAAGCTTCTATATTGACTCGTGAGGTTAGCAACTAAGAGATTGAAGCTACTATTTTTAGTGTTCCAAATGATAAAGCTCGTGGCCCAAATGGTTTCATCAAAGAATTTTTTGTTTTCTTCTAGGATATTGTTGGCAATGACTTATACTGGCCATCGAGCACTTCTTCGAATAATGTAAACTACATCGGGCACTAAATCACCGCATCTTTTCTCTTATTCCAAAAATTCCGCATACTTGATCTTTTGAGCACTTTAGGCCTACTTCTCTATTGAACTTCGTTTATAAATGCATCTCCAAAATTATAGCTTCTTGGCTTGGTCTTATTTTGCCTTCTCTAATTAGCTTAATCCAGTCAGCATTTTTGAAGAATAGGTTAATAAATGGAAATATCTTGTTGGCCCACGAATTAATTAGGAATTTTTATCACTTAAGGGGGCCAAAAAGGTTTTGTATTAAGGTTGATTTGATAAAGGCCTTTGATAAAGTTCGGTGAGATTTCCTATTTTTGGTCCTTTGTAATTTAGGGTTCAACAATGTTTGGATTAATTAAACTTTTGAATGTGTCACCACTCCATCTTTTAGTGTTATGATAAATGGATGTAATTTTGGTTTTTTCAAAAGTAAAAGTGGCCTTCAACAAGGTTGTCCTCTTTCACCGCTCCTCTTTATTCTTTGTATGGAAGCATTGTCGATTATGCTTGAATCTAAGGTATCAGAAGACCTTGTTATTCCTCCTAAGACAGAATGCTCGAAATGTCTCTCACTTAATGTTTACCGATGATCTCTTTATTATCTCTGAAGACTCTCCTCTCTCGCCACAGAATAAAAAATCTTCCTTGCATGATTTCGATACTTTATCGGGGTTAAAAGCAAATGTTATGTAAAGTGTCATATTCTTCGCTCATGCTTATGTCCATAAAGAAGATATTCATGGTTTGTTTGTCTATCACATTGGAGTGCTCCCTATTCATTATTTGGGCTTGTTTCTTAGTTCAAAAAAGCTTTCTTTGTCCATGTGTATTCCTCTCATTGATAAGATTAGAGTTAAGATTCAAGGATGAAAATTGTATCTACTATCTTATTCCAGTCACCTCCAACTCTTAAAATCCATCCTCAATGGTATCACTATTGGACCTCTATCTTCACACTTCCAAAACACATTCTAAAGCTCATTACTAAATTGTTCTCTTCGTTCTTTTAAAAAGGTATCATTGATGCTAGGGGTTTTCACAATGTCGGCTAGATGCGGATTTGTAAACTTATCAGAAGCCGGTTTTGGTATTCGAGGTGTTTCTTAGGTTAACGAAACTGGAATAGCAAAGTTGTTTTGATGGGTGTTAATAAATAAAAATAATTTGTGGGTAAAGTGAAGTCATAGAATTTATATACATTGTGGATTTATATGTACTGTATGCACAAATTGTGGGTCTCATGCTTAGAACAACATTATTTTTTGAGAGAAAAAGTAGTCCATGGTTGTTTCTATAGAATTGGCAATGACATGAATACGTTTACTTGGCTTGACTCTTGGTTTTATCATTGCCCCCTCATCCAAAGATTCGGTCATCGGATTATTGCAAATCTTGGGAGAAACACCTTCCACATTATATCCCAATCCATCACTCAAGGCTCTTGGGCCCTTACCTCTGACACTATGAGCACATATGAAAATTTAAATTTTTTTAATGAGAATATTTCATTCTTATCTCATGCGGATGATAGCATAGGGTAGTTGTATTCCATAGGAAAATTTTCTTTCATGAGCTATTGGAACTTCTTGAAATTTCCTTCTCCAAGAGTGTCATGACACCTTTTTGTTTGGTTAAATACCGAACAAACTGGTATGTGTTCATTACTTGGTTGGTCATGTCAAATGGATCTTAACTCTAGACAATATTCAAAAAATGTACTTAATCTCGCTAATAGATGTTCTCTTTTTGTGAGGCTTGCTTGGAAACTAAAGACCATTTATTCTTTGAATACTTTTATAATAAACAAGTTTGGGAGATGGTCCTTCACAAATGCCCCATGCTCCATCAAGTCAATTCCTTTGGTGCAGAAATAAATTGGCTTCTTACCTTTTGTTTACAAAACAAACAAGCAAGTCCTTTCTTGAAATCCTTTTTTGTTGCTTATGTATCTTCCATTTGGTATGAGCGAAATAAAAGAATATTTGAAGATCTCAAAATGTACCATAGTTCGTTGGCTATATTTATTATTTCTCAATTACAGCTTTCTTCAGGAGTCCTAAATTATAAAAAAAAATTATTGATCATTATGATTCTTTTTAGACTTTGGATATAATTCTTTAAGGACTCTTTAGAGCCCTTTTCCCATTGTATTCTTTGTCCCTTTGAGGGTTCTTCAAATGAAATTTTACTTTATAAAAAAAAAAAATCTAGAAATCATAATCTTGAGGGTGAACTTCAAAATCTTCTAAAGTAATATGTTTACATTGAGGATCATGTGGAACGAACAGAGGCTAAGTGGCTAAGTCAGGGCCAAGGCAAAACAACAAGATTATCTGGCTATGGCAACGACTATGGGGTGACCCACTAACATTGACGGCAAGGAAACGATGATGGCTGGCAAAGGTGATGGTTGGAGCAAGATCCACGTCGAAGACAACGCAATGGAAAAGGCAACACTTTGTCGTGGGTCGGCAAGCAACGACACTGGGAGACGGTGCTAGCACGGTAAAAGCGTGAGTGATGACTGTTTTGGAGAGAGCGACAAATAGTTTGGCAACAACGGCTGTGAAGTGATGGCGACGAAGTGACGATGTAATTAGAAGCAAAAGGAGAGTCTGCCGCATTGCAAAATTGGGCGGCCAAGAAGAAAATCTGTCGAGGCCAGTTGCCACATTCTGGTTTCGTCAAGGCAAGCAAGCGACGGTGGTAAGCGGCAAAACACTATTGTGAGGCCATGAGGTTTGAAAGGTGGAAGACGATATGTGGAAGGAGGTCAACTTGGGTTGATTTCACGATTTGGAAATAGAAAGAAATAGTAGGCGGTTAGGGCAAAAATTTTCACCTTTGTGGGCGGCAATGAGAGGCAGTGGGTGAATGACATGCATGGAATAGTGGCAATTGAATAGTTTTGTTGGTGAAACTGATACCCTCATGATGGCTACGGTGGTGGAGTTAAAACGGGAACATCAAAGATCGGAATTGTGCTAAATTCCAATTGATGCAATCTAATGCAAGATCACTAGAGAAAAAGGCTCACACAAACTCCTTTTTCTCTATAATCTTACTCAAAATCACAAAGAAGATGAGTAAGAAGTAGCACAAGGAAAGATAGCACACAACAATATTAAAAATATTCTTATATTCAATAATATGATGGATGTGGTAAGTAACCTGGAATCTTGTATTTATAGAAGAATACATAAGAAAATTCTACTTGAGCTAGAAGAATAACTATGACTCAACTTGTCTAAGAAACAACTAAATATGACTGAAATAATAATCAAAATAAACATTGACTCTAACTTATTATATGACTCAAATACTAGTGTAACTAGAAACTCTTATATTAGACACTTCTAAGAGAAAGGGGCAGGGGTAGACGGGTAGCTAGTATGTGTAACTTTGGGTACTATTACGTAGTAGATGGGTGGTTGTTTAATATAAATGATGAATTCAAAAACACAATCTATTAACACGTTGGTTGCTGGTTTTCAGTCTAAGCATATCAACTATAAATGCCTTTTGTTACCTAATTATTTTAATATCTATATTACTATACATGTTTCTTGTTTCTTACTTTTGGCTTAAATATGTTTGATTTTGTGTTATAATATTTTTTTCTTTAATAATTGGCTCATTAGAATTATATTACATTATTATATGGAGCAAATTATATTTTATTATATGTTTTTTTTTTATTTTTTATTTTTATGGATCCTTCTCTAGCTCTCTCTTATTAATTTTTTGTGGTTGTTTAAATGCCTATAGTTAGTATTGATTTTATTAAATACCTATATGAGCATGTATGCAGGTCATTGTATTTATTGATTATGTAATGGGTGTATTATTGTTTTATTTGGGAGTTTGTATGAATCTATGAGAAATAATACAAATCAATATTCTTTTTTTTTTTTGGAAAAATACAAATCAATATTCTTATCCTACACAAAATATTTTATATTTTATATGTATTGGGATAAATTCCAAATTTCTCCGATTATGTCTTTATGGTGGTCTGACACTATACTGATTTGCAACATCAAACTTTGGGTGTTCATTGGTGTTTGTAAACTTTTTAATACTAAATAGTGTGTGTAGTGCAACTTGTATCATAATTAAGCATGCACTTTTGTCCATGTATATGTATCGTTGCAGTGCATCTACACGTACGATATGAGACATATTTATTAGTATGAGAACTAATACCTTTGACTCCATTCATTAGTATGGTAGTTTTTGAGAAAACCAAAGAACAATATGCATTGCATTTACTAGGGATATTTAGGGAAATAATCTGTAAGGGTTTTAATTTAATCATCCCCAACTACTATGTTTAAATTAATTGGTTATTAGAGCCAAAAGGTACCTTTTGTTGAATTTTCTAAAATTTAATTACAAGAGGCTCAAAATCAAATTAGGGAAGAGTAGGGTACACCATCATCTCTACTCTTTCGAATAGTAGGTGCACCATCATCTTCTTTGTCGCGAGGCTTGCTTTGTCGCAATCGTCCCTACAACCATGCACAACAATGATCCTGAGCATGATCTCCATGTTCTGCTCTTTGAGGCCATCCTGTTCTGCGTTCATCCTTGTTGGCCTCTGGTCTTTTGCCCGGCTGCAACAGGGGTGGACCTCTTTTAATGGACACATCAATTGGTGCAAAGCTAATTGCCTACTTGGCTTTGCAAACTGCCTTGTTGTTCAACACTACCCTGCCAGCAATTGATGCAGCAACCCAACCCAATGTTGATGTCCCCAACATGGTTGTGATCCTTACAGCCTCCGGTAACGAGACCGACAAATTGATGGTTGGAACCAACGGCCTTGCCAAGTTCATCAATCTCATTGATGGGAATTGGTCTTTACAACCAGCATCTTCTTTTTTTCTTCAGTATTTCCATCTTTGATGCCATTCAATAGGAAAGCTCAGACCTTTGGACCACACTTCGTGAGCAATATACGATGTTCGTTGGACATCATGAGCATCAGTATTTTCATGGGCCAGTGCACCCCCACTCCCACCCTCACCCCCGCTGGCACCACCATAAAAAATGCCCCCCCAAATTTGGCAAACATATCGAGGAAAGAAAAAATGAAGAAAAGTAAAAAAAATGGAACAAACTTCATCTTGCGTGCTTTTGACGGGTTCATTGAGGGTGATTCTTATCAAGATGGAAAGTCTAATACAGTGCATCTCTACATGCGTTATAAGTAACTTTACTAGTATGGGAGTTTTACCTTTGACTCCATTTACTAGTATAGGAAACAAGATGAATAGCATTTACTTGGGGTATTTAGGTAAATAGTTTGTAAAGAATTTATTTGCATATAAATATAAGGCAATCTCTTTTTAAAATTAAACTTTTGACATACATGATACGATTTGAGATTGGCTGAGAGCCTTATTTCCATTGCCCTTCTATTATTGTTCTTCTTTATTTATCATTATTTCTTAGTAGATGTTAATTTCATCATCTTCAACTACTACATCTGCATCAGGTATTCACTACTATTTTATACACATTCTCCAGATTTATATCTGATCTAGATGTATGGCAGAAAGGGGCATCTATACTTTTCTTGCTTATACTCATAAAATGTTACAATTTAAGTGTATTTCCCCTTGATTTACACCAACCATTTTATAGCTTCATAATCTCTTTCTATTGATTTAATTAAGGAAAAAAAAGTTCTGTTGTTATTTTTGTACTGTTTTATCCTCCGATGTATGCATGCATGCATTTGCTTTCTCAAAAATATATGTATCTATGTGTAATTCGTTCTCATTTACAGGTTATTGCAAAGCTAACCGATGGTAAAGCTACACATATTCCTTATAGGGATTCTAAGCTCACACGTTTACTGCAGTCCTCTCTTAGTGGTCATGGAAGAGTTTCTGTAAGATCTGTTTAACCATATCTTGTGTTTTCTTGTATTGTAGATGAGCTTATATTAACCATTGAAATGTATTATTTAGCTTATTTGCACTGTCACGCCTGCCTCAAGTAATAGTGAAGAAACACACAACACACTGAAATTTGCTCATCGCAGCAAGCATGTGGAAATCAAGGCTTCGCAAAATAAGGTTGTTGAACAGACTTATTATAAGTTTTTCCTTCATTGTTTCTTATATTTACTTTTACATTTTCTGTTGTCAGATATTGGATGAAAAATCTCTTATAAAAAAATATCAAAGGGAAATTTTGAACTTAAAACTAGAGCTTCAGCAGTTGAAGCAGGGCATCTTGGAGAAACCAAATATGTCTGGGCAGGAAGATCTTGTGAATTTAAAGCTTCAGGTTTTGTTATATATGTGCATTTTCTTCTTTCTTTTCCTCATATAATTTCCCATCAGAAACATCAAGTGCTTGTCTACTTTGATGAGTAGAGTGAAATAGTTTACACTTGAATGAAACGAAGACGAAATCTGCCATCATGCATCTGAAAGCATGTTTGATTGTGCGTTAACATTCTATATGATTTCCCAATCCCGAATGGCCCAACCTTATGTCTTCATTGTTTAATCCATTTTATAGCAGTAATAATCATTTACATAGAGTTATATGCAGCTGACTCTCACTTTTTCTATTCGAACCTGTGATCATTTTCCCTTTTCAGATCTCAGTTCATTCTTGGAAAGGTCTGAGAGAAGGGATCCCAGAGATGCTTGTTGAGAATCTCGAGATCTTGAAGAGACTTGATCTGGGAAATAATTAAATGAACAGGTTTCCCTACATAAATAACCAGTTTCATGTATTTATAATTCAAGAACAACAATCATCACTAATGACATTAGGATGTGTAGCATAGACGAACATGGAGTCATAGATGTCACTCTTAATTGGACAAGCTGGACAGAGATCTAGATGCATGTACACAATTAGAATTGGTAGGCAGAAACCCATTCTTTATAAGTCATCAGCATCGTCACCCTTAGACCAAATAAACTAAATAGTCATACAAATATACTTGTATAAGAAACAATTAAATACAGATTTCTTATACACATTTCTTTCCCCTTGTATGACTTATAAACATCTAAGGGTGACGATGCTGGGTGACCAAACAATTTCTTTCCTTGTATTTCTTATACAAACCTAACCCATTCTGGACAGATTTCTTTCCTTGGCGAATAAAACATAAGCGACCAAGCAATTGTTTGCTTCTTTATAAGTCATCAGCGTCGTCACCCTCAGACCAAATACAAACATTGTAGGTTATTTGCAGCATCCATCATATTATTGAATATAAGAATATTTTTTCTTTTGTTGCATGCTATCTTTGCTTTGTGCTACTCCATGCTCATCTTCTTTGTGACTTTTGAGTAAGATCATAGAGAAGAGGAATATGTGTGAACCTTTTAATTTAGTTATCTTGCATTAGTTTGCATCACCTTGTCTCTAATGCCACTGCATAGCAGTTGACTTGGAGGAAGACACAATCGCTGTAGGTGGTGTACGCTTCTTTATTGCAAGGTAGTAAACCTTCCCTCACGGGAGCCACGCCCAATCAGCCTCCTTGAAGTTGCATCCTGAAACATACAATGTGTAGGAGTGAATAATACATGACAATGGCTATCAATACTTAGCTTGAAGATCAAGAGGAGATTTGTTGGGAAGGAGGGAGCCAACAACACATTTTTAAGTCTGAGATCAGGTTTTAGAACTAGATCTCGTCCAATAGCCAGAGTGGAACTTCCATCAGCAAGACTAATGAAAGACTAAACGTTGAATAGGACTGATAGTTACGTGTCATTTGATCAGTTGCTCCTGATTCTATAAGCCAAGTGTTGTTTAAAAGAGAGTTATTAACAGGTGTATTTGTAGTTGCAATTGAAATGGAAGGCGGTGCAGATTCTCCTTGATTGGCCATTTTCAGAAGATGTTCAAAAGTCTTCATGACAAAGTGTGACAGTTGCTACAGCAGTAATGGTAGCTCCCGCACATTCACTGTTTTGCTTGTTGGCGGTAAATGAAGAGATGGCAACTTCTTTTGCCCAATTTGGGTTCCTGGGAATTGCATTTCTACCTCTTCCAAGTCCTGGTCCTGATCCTTGACCTTGACCTCAACCTATCCCTCTATTAGAGGCGGAGGGAGGTCGAGTGCTGGTGACATTTGCAGATAGCCTTGATAATCTTGAAAAACAACATTCTCACCTTCTACAAATTCTTTCTCTTCAATAGATAGCCTTGATAATCTTGAAAAACAACATTCAAACTAGGTAGTTCATTACCTGTTAATATTTGATCTCGTGGTGATGCGTAGTGGAAAGTTAAACTAGATAGAAAGGACACCACTTTGAGTTTTTCTCTTTGCCTCTTCCAGATCTCAATATCCGTTGGATAAGGATGATAGATAGAGTTGTTCCTACCTAGCTCTCTCATAGCTATAATATTCAGCATGAAATTTCGTACCTTATTTGAAGAGAAACAGCTCTTCCACATACATCATTGATACTTTGGATATTGGTCTTAGATGCAAAGGTCTCATATGTTGCTTTCCAAACAGCATGTGCAGTGTCCAACATCACATCACAACTGATGTGAGGTCCTATCAAATTCCAAAGCCATGACCTAACCTGAGCATCGTCCTTCCATTCTGAATGGTAGAATCTCCAGGCTCATCTTCAATGCACTTCAATTTTTCCTTAGAAATAAGGAAGGTTTTGATTGCAGCAGACCATTGAAGATAATTTTTCCTATGCAACGTAGTGGTAGTGATAGAAGTACACTAAGAAGGTCAGCAAATGACAAGGGAGTTACTGTTGGTGGAGGACAAGGTAGATTTTCCCTTTGCCATGGGATAAAACAATGAAACAAAACTTGGATAAAAGGAATACAAATGATGTTTCAATGACTTGAAAGATGAACAGCAGAAAGAGTCATAATTAACAAGTAACTACTCAGATTCACAAGTCCCTAATATCAATTGTTTTGCATACCATGTTAAAATAGCATAACATATATACAATACAAGATAATTAGGAGAGAAGGAGGTGAATCAATTGAGATTACATTGTCCTGCATCATTAAATTATATAATTAGTTTGACACTAGTTTGGTGCAAAGGTCCCTTATTTTCTGGGTATAAAATTTACTTCAGATAAGACCAAGAATTCAAACACCTAATTATTTTGGAAACAGTCAAAATAATATGCTAACTTGACGGTGTAATATCTAATATTGTAACAAATATTTCTAACATCTCGTCACATTTTAATACATTTTTTATTATACAAAACTTGGATTTAACCAATATCTTCAGATTTTCTTTCTTTAGTCGTACCCTGTGTAAGAGCTTTTATGTTTGTCATTTGTCGGTTTTATCATTGTTTTGGTTCTGACATGGGTTAATTACTTAGTAAGTTCGTGTTGTGAATCTATACACACAAAAGCGATCACACTTGATCCTTTAAATGGGATTTTGAAGTTTCAAATGATTCTTTATCGTTTTTTTTTTATCATTGCCGTTGTCATCAACATCCTCCATTTTCAAATAATTGAGTCAGGGACATATCTTTTTTTCATTTTGTTTGATCATAAACTATTTTGTTCTCCAATTTGCGTTTTAACTGGGAATTGGTTTGGCATATATTCTTTTTTATTGATGTTGAACAGCTAGTTTTTATTTGTGTTCTTAATATCTCAGCTAGAGGCTGGTCAAGTTAAATTGCAATCAAGATTGGAAGAAGAAGAACAGGAGAAAGCAGCACTGATGGGAAGAATACACCGGTTGACAAAACTTATCTTAGTTTCTTCCAAGAACTTGCCCTCAACTATTGCCGAAAGGGCAGCTCACAGAAGGAGGCACTCGTTTGGTGAAGATGAGGTTATTTTTTCTCTTTGTTCTTTTGGTCATCATTATGATTACGTGATTTATTGATAGATTTTGTTGTAAATCAAGTCAATGAATGCCAATTCTGTTTTAACTTATTTTTGAATGCAGCTGGTCTACCTGCCTGATAGAAAACGCGATTACCTGATTGATGATGATGTGGGTTGTATTGATTCAGATATTTCTGAAGGAAGGTTTGATATTATCAGTCCAGGCAGTGCCTCAAAGAATGACAAAAAGTACCATAGACGCAGGATGCTTGGATGGTTTAAATTGAAAGTAAAGTTTGGATTGTTGTCTGATTTCTTCCTTTGTGTTTACTTTTTCAATTTTTTTTTTAGGGTCGCGAGGGAAAGCATCTAGCACAAACTTGCCACTTTGTTTTTGCATGTGCTTTGCATTTTCCAATTAAATACGAAATGTTTCGTACCTCTTGTAATTTAGTTGGCACAAGGCGGTGATGATGGTGTGTTTCATCTCATATTTTTTTTAAGAAAATGGCTATGATTTTGGTGATTGCAACTGTAATATCTTTTAATTCTATCTTCTGGATGCAGTAAAATTCATATTCATGTTTTTGGAAGTCTTTTTGATTCTTTAAACAAATTGTTTGTCCACTTGCCTCCAACTTTGCGAAATGAGAAATATGGGATTATCTATTAAACGAGTAACTTGATGTATGTACAGAAACCTGAGCTGTCAATAAGTGTTGATAATGAGAGCTCGGCAAGTGGCTCTCCAGCATCTGTGTCAAAAGTGGCTGATATTAAGGATGGAAGAAAAAAATCTTTGAGCAAAGTGGGTGGGGAACCTGCAGGTGCTGATTGTTACCCTGAAAGAACGCTGGCTGGGGAACTATTTAGTGCAACTATGAAAGGTCGGCAACCTCCTCCTGTAAGTTTTTTTTCATTAAATTTTAACTTATTTTCTGTGTTACTGTTATTTTATTTGCATCTTATTTGAATATTTTTTTTTTAGCAGCTTCAGTTGTTTAACTGCTTATATTTTTATATTCTGAAAAGAGAGTAAAATATGAAAGTTAGTGAACTGTAGGGACTATTTCTTATATAGAATAAAAATTCTTTTTTTTCAATGACAGTAATATATCAAGAACCTTAAAAAACTCTTTGGTGCATTTTAGAAAAGGAAAACTCCTGCATTTCTAAGGCTGTACATGTCAGTTCAAGATTAAGGACAGATGACAAGTTCTATGAGAAACTGGACATTTGTTATACTGAAATGCGATACATGTTCTATCTTTGTCTCTCATTTCAAAACCAACTACTGGTAAGTTCTCATCAGAGTGTGAGCAATATTGTGATGAGCAAAGTTGATACTTGCCCTATTTACTCTCGGTCTATTAATGGGCTCACAATACTATCTAGAAGTTGTAAACTTTTATAGTGTTTTTATTTATGTTAAAAAACCACCAATCAATCCTCTTTGTATACAACCACCATTAAACCATGCTTCTGCATGCATGAGGTGACAACTTGACCACACTGGCCTTGGGAATAGTCAACAAATACTGTTCACAGGGACCACACAAGAGTAAGAAGGAAACCCTGATTGTCAACAAGCATCATGTTACATGTTAGCTGCACATTATATGATTTTGCTCTGAAATGTTTTCTGTTTTTGTTCCCTTGTTTGCAGACTGGAACCACAATTACCGATCAAATGGATCTTCTCCAGGAGCAGGTGAAGATGTTGGCTGGGGAGGTTGCCTTGTGTACGAGTTCTTTGAAAAGATTATCAGAGCAAGCAGCTACAGATCCTGGCGATTTACTAGTACAAGTATCAGAAGTTCACTGTTATATTCTCTTGTTACTCTATCTAGTATTTTCCATATACTGATTTTTCTTGTAACTGATAGGAACAAATGACAAAGCTGAGGTGTGAAATTAATGAAAAGAAATTACAATTGCAAACACTAGAAAAACGGATGATTGGGTCAATTGAGGTGGGCCCACATGCATCAAATAATAGTGAAATGTCACAGGTAAGAATTTTTTTGAGCCTATAACTGATGCAAAGCAGTCTATTTATCATGACTCTTCAACTCCTGTTTTGTGGATTGAAGATGATCTTAATTTTCCTCATTTTAATAAAGTTTATACAAGAGAAGAAAAAAGAAATGGGAAAATAAAAGCATGAAATCTTATTATTCGAGTCAGTCTTTATTATGAAATTAAATAAGTTGAAAAGTTCCCTAGAAAAATTTAGGGTTCTCTTGTGAGTTCTGAAGCCTTCTTGTAAGCTGAGAAGTCTTTTGGGTATCATGACTCTAAGCTCTCTATACATTAGTGGGTTGATTGTGAAGGATAGAGCATGAATTAATGACTGAATGAAAGCAAGTGGACTTTTACATATCTATTATCTTGTGCTGTTGTTTCTACTCTCTTCCTATGTGTTTGAAGTATAGATTTGTATAGATCTTGCTTCTTATTTGTTTGAAGTATAGATTTGCATAGATCTTGCTTCCAGTCTAGTCTTACTGCAGGTTTCCTTCCGAGGATCAATCTTGCATCAATAACTAATGAAGGTAGTTATGTGAAACAACAATTCAACTGGTAAAGAATTTTAAAAGCATATAATGTCTTGAAGATAAATAGGAAATTATTATATTTGAAACATGCTATATGCTTTGCTTTCTATTTGCTCGCTGACATTTCTGTGGATTCCACCGGTAGCATGTATGTTGGGTGCTGCCAATTGTGCTAATCTAAGTGTGTGTATATCTTTACTGATGTAGAGTGTGCCGATAATATACTCTCACTTCCTATAATCATTCTGTACTACGCTTCTTTAGATCTGCTTGGTGTCAAGGCAAACATTATTTTGGAATTTTGTATCCTGGAAACCTCCTTTTAATTAGCACTTGACATATTCAGCAGTTAGAGGTAGAGATAAGCATTTGTGGGACATCATTATTTTCACTAATTTTCTGTATTAGGGAGGACAGAAAGGCAAACCATATGAATCAATTTGTTCCCATGTCTGTAGGCGTTTATTGCAAGTGTAACGAAGTAGAGTCATTGACTTTCAGAATATTTGTTGCTTATGCCTGGTATCATATGTACTAAAATGTCAATAGCTGTGATCAGAAACAAATTAGCTGTGCTTTTTGTTATTTGAAATTTATAGTTTAAGCTAAATATAACATCTTTTCTTTTTCTTTTAAATTTTCTTCTTGCAAGTTTCTCAAGGAAAGCTTTTGGTGTAAAACTTGCTGCTATGTTTAAATAATGTATTTACGAGATGTTGAATGTTTGACTTTTGTAGGCACTGTCGAAGCTGACTGCTCAGCTAAATGAAATAACTTTTGAGCTTGAGGTTTGTTTATGTTATTTGGTTTAAAGTATTTCTATATGGCCACTCCAGGATTTTTCTGACCTAAGGTATTTATTGATTGGTTTTACTAATTGTCAGATCAAGTCTGCAGATAACAGAATTCTCCAGGAACAGCTACAGATAAAGGTCAAAGACTTTCTACCGTTTTGAAATTCAAATCTTTTACCTACATTTACTGACTAATATTTAAATGTGTAAAGATATCAGAAAATGCAGAAATGCAGGAAAATGTTATTCTTCTTAGACAGCAGCTTAGTTCTCGCCACAATAATAAATCAACTGATGCAAAGCAATATGCTGACGGCAGTACTTTTATCTTAGAAGATGATGACAAGTGGTCTGATGTGCGCAATCTTATTGAAGGCACACAAATGAATGGAAATTCACTGCTTGCTGAAGTTAGCGATTCCACATTAAGTTCTCAAGTTCTTGTTCAGGTTAGTTCGCTATTGGCTCTTTTTCTACTTCACTTGCTGTGATTGTGCTTCTTCAGCAGCAAGGTCAACAGGTGCTAGTGTTGTTCTCATTATATATATAGAGTCCTCTGGTATGACTCTTCCGCTCTGCTTTCAGTAATTTATTTTTCGTGTTTTACGCTTATCAGTGTTTGGATTAGACACTGTTGTCCTTGAATATCTGTTTATCAGATTAAATTTGTGAATTAAAATGATTTTTTCTCAGGCAGCGTCTCTGTCCAGTAATACATGTTATGTTTTGTGTCAATTTGCCATTTATGTTTTTGCATTTGTTGGTGTACATGCAGCTGAAATCAAATTTAATCAGTTTCTGTACCTAGCTTTTTGACTCTATGGTATCTGTAATCTGTACAACTAGTAGAATTTTGATGTTGAAAGTCATGAGTGGCTGCAATGTTAACATCTGTTAGAAGGACTTGAACATAAACAGCGGGTCAATTAATAACTTATGACTGACTGTCTCATTTGGTGTAGTATTATGGTTATTGTGCTTGATGACTATTGGATAAGATTTTAAATGTAAAAAACACTCTTAAGAAGAATTCATAAGCAGGGGTCAGTGATAAAAGTTATAACTGTATCATTGTGTCATTTTTATTGTCGTATGATAAATATTTGGCTTGTGAGTGCTTGGTGTATGACCTGTAAAACTGTATCCCATTTAGTTAACTGATAAAGCTGGTAGAACAGGCATCGCTCCTTATCAATTAATAATTTAGTTCAATGTCATACTCTGCTGCATCTTGCTTTGTGCATTTTTTGTAGTTATATGAGTTATCTTGATGGGAGTTCGCAAACAGTTAAATTTTTTGGTGTTTTTAATCTTATAGAAAACATGACTTAAAATCTTGTCATTCTATTATTAGGCTGCTGAAATAGAGAAATTGAAGCAAGAAAACTTGAGATTGGTTGAAGAAAAAGATGGACTTGAAATTCATAGACAGAAGTTGGTAGAGGAAGCTTCTTGTGCGAAGGAACTGACTGCAGCTGCAGCAGTTGAGCTTAAAAGCTTGGCTGAAGAAGTGACTAAGCTGTCACATCAAAATGCACAATTGACTGGAGATCTGGTGTCTGCAAAAGAGTGGGGCTTCTACAGAAACAATTGTTCCCAGCGGCATGCCACAATCAATGGAAATCAAGAAGATGAGGCACTTATTCAGGATTTGCTGAAGGAAATTGTCAGTAGATGCAAGAGGGAGGATGCATTGGAGAATGCCTTGATAGAGAAGAATCAAAGGGTGCAAGAGCTATTACATAGAGTTGAAGAAGCAAAAAAGCGAGAGGAAGAACTGGAGAATGAACTGGCTAACATGTGGGTCCTTGTAGCAAAGATGAGAAATTCCGGGCATGTTAGTCTTGAGATCTCCCATGAAGGAGACACGTTGTCTGTTATTCCCCATACAAGTTTACCCAAAGGTATCATGCCTTCTAATGGCATTTGTTCTGGGAAGGTGGAGACAAATGGAGTCAGCGTGGGTCTGAGTGATGATAATGGCTTTGAGCAGCTGACAACTTGTTACGAAAATGAGAGAAGAAGGTGCCAGGAATTGGAAACATTCGTGACCAAAATGAAGGTAAGGTTCATATATTGTTGTTACTTGCTTTCATGTTTGTTATAGTACTGAAAGTAATTGGTTTGTATGTTTTCAGGGTGCAGATCTTACTGGTTTAGATATGAAAGCTCTTGAAGAATTGCAAAGCTTTCATGTTGAAGCTATTTCAAAAATTTGTCAGGCAAAGGTGTGTGCTTGAGCATTGTTGAGTTTGAACTTTCTGTGTTTTCTCTGTTTTCCCTTTTCTACTATCATCTTCATTGCAATGATAAAAGGAATCATTGAAGATAGTTTTGATTTTGTGTAAGAATGTAAAACTGGAGTACATAAGGTAAATGAGACCACAAGCACGGGGCAAGCCGGCAAGGGATAATGGAAAGAGAAGAATGTAAAACTGGAGTACATAAGGTAAATGAGACCATGAGCACAGGGCAAGCCGGCAAGGGATAATGGAAAAAGAAGAATGTAAAACTGGAGTACATAAGGTAAATGAGACCACAAGCACGGGGCAAGCCGGCAAGGGATAATGGAAAGAGAAGAATGTAAAACTGGAGTACATAAGGTAAATGAGACCACAAGCACGGGGCAAGCCGGCAAGGGATAATGGAAAGAGAAGAATGTAAAACTGGAGTACATAAGGTAAATGAGACCACAAGCACGGGGCAAGCCGGCAAGGGATAATGGAAAGAGAAGAATGTAAAACTGGAGTACATAAGGTAAATGAGACCACAAGCACGGGGCAAGCCGGCAAGGGATAATGGAAAGAGAAGAATGTAAAACTGGAGTACATAAGGTAAATGAGACCACAAGCACGGGGCAAGCCGGCAAGGGATAATGGAAAGAGAAGAATGTAAAACTGGAGTACATAAGGTAAATGAGACCATGAGCACAGGGCAAGCCGGCAAGGGATAATGGAAAAAGAAGAGTGTAAAACTGGAGTACGTAAGGTAAATGAGACCACGAGCACAGGGCAAGCCGGAAAGGGATAACGGAAAGAGCACCATATTATGTCAAGCATTTCTGTGGATCCCACTAGTCTACCCCTGTCTGAGTTGAGTTAAATGTCGTAAGATTTTGGTTGTCGGCAACCCGTTGAGCTGGGTCTATAGGCCTGATTCGGTATGCAGACTTATATTTAGAGTTGCTCATGTTACCCCTTGGTATTGTGCCTGAATCACCTTTTCCTGCCTTTAACCTGTTACATGTGCTCACATCTTTTGCATAACATGAGAACTGTACATGTTGTTTCTTGAAGGCATGGAACAGCCCTTTGTCTTTTATCTTTGAAGTCCCTTGCAAAATCAACTCATTCTCTGCTTGTCTTCTCGGTCTTAAGAATTCCGCTCACTGCTAGTATATTTGAGGCTGGGTTCTTGAAGAAACATTCAGCCCCTAGGGATCCTATATTAATTTATCCATGATCAATATGGGATGTCAAAGTATTTCACCATCTTTTGGAGGCTTAGCAAGAATAATTAATGGATTTAGAGACCAAAACTGGAAGCAATTTCTGTTATGATACTTTGGTCTTTGAAGACTAGCTAGGGTTAAAGCAATTTGGCAGTTAGGCTATTGTTGCTAATGAATATGGTTTTTGGGAAGTGGAAGTGGAGCATTTTGTTTATTATTAGTTGTTATTTCTTGGCAAGCTAATTGTGATAGCCCCACTTACTCTCATATTTAATATATCCTGTAAGATCCTGTTTATTAGTGGAAATGGTGTAGAGATCTTCAACTTTGAAAGGCCCATTAGTTTGCACTTTGGATAAGGTTGTTACACTAGAGGGAAAGATTTGAGAGTGGCTAATTTTTCTTTACAAATGCAAACTAGAATCTTATTTGATAAACTAGAATGTAATTCAATTATCTGGTTATTGACATTGGTATAGGAGTTAAGACTTGCAACTTCTGCTCATGTTTATAGTAGGTGTATATATGTTTGAATGTATATGTACAAGAATTGCTTACTGATTTCTTATGTACTATAGCCCCAACCAGGGCTTATATCTTGAAGCTACTTGGACGAAGTACTCTTCTTGCTTCATTCATTGGTGTCATGAAAATCATCACTATTCTCCTGATCCCAAATAATTGCGTCGGGGCATGGATCCTTTTCCTCCAATAAATTAATTTTGAAGAAATTGTGCATGTTGCAAGGCAGTCTGATATCTATTGGTCGTATTATATGGCTGTGCCTGCAATTGGGTTCCTGCTAATATATGTGTGTGTATATGTATATATATATATATATATATAATTCGTCTTTGGCAACTCATATTTTTATGCAATATATTTATTTACTTTGCATTTATTTTTTGTTCTTTTATTTTGTGTTGTATAATCGGGGTTGGTTGTCTTCCTTCGAAGGTGGCAAGTGGGTTTTGATCTTATGGGGTATTTTGTGGGTATTACCTTCCATGTAATTGACTTAAGATATAGCAAATTTATTATAATATAATGTATTTCGGTTTGGTTCAGGAGTGAACCGAACATGGGATATTTCAGAATGAATAATTTTTATTCTTTGTCATGTTTATCAAGGTTGACTCTGAAAATAATATTTTGCTTTTTAATTGCAGTGCTCAAGCCATGCCTTATAGCCTATATTTCTGCATTATTTATAATATCAAGTTGATAAGTTACGATCCCTCTACTCGAGGCAAGTCCTTCACATCTATTTTCTCAAATATATTTTGAGCGTGGTTTAACATTTGCTAATGGAAGAATGAAGCATAATGTAGTAGTGATGGCAGGGCGAATAATAATAGCCTTTGAGCATATGAATGTTTTTTATGTACATTTTAATTTAAAATATTTATTTTTTAATTCGTGGTCAGTCTTGGATGGTGTTTGTATAGGCACTATTTTGTTGTAATATATGGCTGACTTTGGGCACCTTTTCGTTTCTTCGTTTTGTAGGGAAGGCAAATGCATAGAAAGCCATTCGTACAGGAACAATTTTTAATTGTTAAAATCACAACTCTAATAGTGGGCGCCAACATTTTGAGGAGAGTAGAAGATTTGAGACCCATGTTCATTTTGTTGTATGCACCTGTGCCCAATGTAATAGAGGAGAAGATAACAAGAAATGCGGATATGCATTTATCTTTATTGTATGAATGCTACAGTATAAAAGAGTCGTCAGACCCTTTATTTAGATGCAGTATAAAAAGAGTCGGCATTGCAGGGGAACTGGTCCATCGAGATTCCATTAACGTTGGAGGCTTAAAGCTGGAACAAATGTCGAATTATTCCTTCATCTTCTTCACCTTCGAATAAACATAAAATACGCTGTTCGTGAGAATCGCATCTTCTCTCTGATTTCGAAAGGAAAATCACAAGGAAGCAAAGCCCAACTTTGGGATCCTGTCACAATTTGCTGGTGCCCATCCGATCTGCTGGTTTTGTGAATCATAAATCACCATCAAATTCTGCATGGACAAATCTGCACAAGTTTTTTTCAACAAAAATGAAGTCCATCAGCAAGTGACATGCGTGGCAAGATAACTACATTCAAAGGGTGCTAACATTTGCATATTTACTCGTGCATTGTTTCTAGGTAGAAAAGAAAGACAAGAATTTGTATTGTGTGAATACCTCCTAGGAGGCTCAGATCAGCTAGCCCAACTTCGGTTCCATTCAGAATCCCCAAGCAGACATTACCTTGCATCTAACACCAATAGAAGGAAACGATCATGTGTAATTGTGTACTTCTACCGTTAGCGCAGTCAGCAAATCTTTCGGTTTACTTACAGTGACGATGAGATAGTTTTCGGGTGGCATCTCCAACTGCGCCTTCTTGCCAAAGCTCAACACCAATGGCTTGAAGAATTTCTTCACGTCGCGTACGTGTTTAAACTTCCTCGGCCCTGTCCAGCACACAGGAAGCGTCCTGTCCTCAGTGGATTCCTTCAATGGCTTACCAACCAGATCCTTCCTAACCTGTCGTCCACACTAATTGCAATCAAACAATGATGAGCGGCAAGCAAGCCAACTAAAAGTATGCGATGCGAAGTCACCAACGCTAATGAGAAGGGGCTGATAAGCTCGGTTGGCGAAGTAAGTGTAGGAGCTGCCGCTGTCAAACACCACCGTCAGGTCTCTCACGCTGTCCTGCGGCCTGCCGTAGAGCAGAGTTGCAGGGCCAGGGCTATACTGACTGCTGATCGCAACCAAGAACCGATCTAGATGTAAGCATTTGGTTAAATTTTTGGGAGGAGCAGAGGGAACCCGGCTCAAAATTTGCTTACTTGGGAAGATTACGCGACATGGGTGTCCAGGTGACAGCGCGAGGAATAAGCCCGTCCCCGAAGAAGAGGAAACCTCCTTCCTTTGAGCTGAAACAGTGACCCATAACGTTGCGGATCAACCCCAGAGAGCTCAACTGAGAAACAATCCCAGACTTGCCCGCTCCCAGGCCAAGAATACCGTCGGTGGGAGGCGGCGACGCGACCTCCGGCCCCTTCTGATCGTACCCGCAACTAATTTCGATTTCAGTCGTATGCCATTAGAATACAAATTTTGTAATGAAGGATTTGGGGAGAGCAATGGAGGAGTACCCGAAGGCCACGCGAGGTTGGAGGAGGGAGCCATTAGTGAGGCGGAAGGTGATGGCGTCGCGGACCAGGACGCCGAGGGAGGACGCAGCATCGGCGTATTCGATCTGGTAGTCGCACTGGTCGATCGGGTGGACACAGCGTTGGATTTGGGAGGAAGGCACGGCGCTGCAGATGGGCTCCTCGCATATCACCACCTTCTGCTTCGTCGGCCGGTACAGAGGGTGAGGAAGCCCCTAAGAGCCCAAGAAAGAATTACAAAACTCTCAAAATCCGACCCATCCCATCCCAATTCATCAATACAAACAAATCGCTGGTAAGTATCAGACCCGGGAGCAGCTAACACATGGAGCGTCGCATTGGAGCCAAGTAAGGTCGCTGCCGGTGTCGACGTCGAGGTAGTAGGGCTTGGGCGGATCGCCGATGCAGAGCGTCACGTAGAACAACCTGTTGAAATCATATAACAAGTCTTAATCCCACTTTTCACCACCGTATAACAATTTAACTAGCTCGATAGTACTTAGTACCCGTGGGGGTAGACATTCCCTTGGACGGGGAAGATGGTGGTGGGGGAGGGGAGCGGCGGCTTGCGGGCGTCGGCGGGTACCTCGCTTCGCAGGGAAGCGAATGAGGCGTTGAAGGAGAGAATGAGAGGGAGGAGGAGAGCCCCCAAAATAGGAGAGAAGGGGCGGGTCATCGCCGGTGTGGGGGGAGCCTCTTGGGGCGGCGCTCTGCTACTCGTTCGCCTTCCCACTTACCCGTATACACGCAGCCCCACACTATTTCTCCCTCCCCTCTAAAAATAAAATAATCTCCGTTGACAGGACCGGACAACGAAATCTACTAGACGAACCCCCAATTTGTTTAGAATTTAGATTGGTCCCTGACCGTGTTTTTTTTTTAATGGGTTATTCTAGTTTTATATGGTGAACTTTGTTGGATCATAAACTATAATCACTTTATATAGGAGTTTTTGGTGGGTGAGAATGTGGGTTATGAATGGCTTTGCCAAGTGATCAAGGAAGGGAGGAATAGTAGAGGAGGTGAAACGGGTGAATTGTGCTTCCTAAATGCTTCCTTTGACAGGTATTGGGCGATTCTTTGGTGCCTTTACCCTTGTGTGCTGCTTAATGTCACTTGAGGGTTCGACTAGTCTGACATATGCTTTGACTCGATCACCAAGTTATGCTTTGTGATGAAAATGGTCCTTTTCCAACACGGTTGGTTTTCTGAAGTCTCATGCTCTGTGTCTTGTTTACAATCTTCTTTTTGGCCAAATATGCTGCAATAATAATGTTGAGGAAGCAGCTGAAGTATGAAAATCATTTAGATGGCTCGAAATGACGTTTTTAGAAGCACAGTGGCGTTTGTTGGTAAGGATGATCAGCTGATATAAAAATGCTCAAAAAAGAGAACGAATAATTAGAAATTCAAAATCATTAACTCAAGTTCGAGTTTTATATTAGCAAATCAGTTGGTTTAATCGTTAATTTAATTCGAGTTACTTTCATGAATCGCATGCTAAGTTGAAGCCAGCTGTAAGTTATGAGCGATGAGGGTCAAGTGTACTTAAGTATACGATGATAATACTAAAAAAATGATGAAAAATAGTTATCAAAGTATATCACAATATGAAAATTTTTTATATATTTAATCGTATACTTATTTTTATTCTGAATTACATATTAGGACACGTTATAAAGTAATTTGGATGGGCTATTAATTAAAGAGTATGTCATTATGATTTTATGGTGTGTATTATATTTTATGAGATTTTATGGTGTGTATTATATTACAATTTACTTATTATTTATGACTCGAGATTGCCCCGGAGACTCACCTTGACCTTTCTCCCCCAAACCTTGATAGCCACCCATCGCTACCTCTGTCCTTACCACCAACGCCACCTACAGCCGCCACACCGCCGCTAATTGATGCCACTAATCCCCACCGCATCATCATTGTGCCGCGCCAAGAACCCCGGCCACCGCCTGGTCTCCACGATGTCTAATTGCTACAAGATCATGTGACGCTCCACGATGCTGATCCGTCGCCATTCGAGTTGCTCGGCTGCTGCCGTGCCACTTCACTGCCACCGTGTCCTTGACCCCTCCCCCTTTGACCCCTGATCATTTCCCTCATATCCAGCACCGCCACTAAGGTCAGTCGAGTGCCAATCAGTTGACTTGTAACACCCCGATTTCGGTTCACTTAAGAGCCGAATTAGAAATGTTGTGATCGAGTCGAGTCATGTTTAAAGCTGATACTCGATACGACTCGATTGATAAAATAGATCGAAATAACCCTCTTGGTGTCATGAGAATGGAAGACATTGTCAAATAAACATCAAAATACATCAAATAAAAATAAATGCAAGAAAGAAAATCTTAAGTTGAGCTCAAGTGTGTGTAGCATTTATCTGTCCTTTCGCCGAAGTCGATATAGGATTTGCGAGACCTATATATATTATAAGAAAACCGTCAGTAATGAATGTTACTGGTCCGAAAATAACTAATACAATCTGGCAAATGGGTATTCCATTACCCACGAAAATATATGAAACTTCAATAATCCCTCACACCGGGCAGTAAGCAAACATACTTAAACAAATACCGGCTCGCATGCACGGCTCATAATCATAATCATACATACATGCAGCGCTTACGCCCTCACACCTTCCATATCACCCGCCACTGTACTCAAATGGCAAAAGGAACAATTAAGTTAGTGCCGCATATTCCAGAAATGCGCTGCATTATGCAGTACCATCATACACCCGCACTACCTCATGGTTTGAAGGAGTACTAGCACGGTCTATACATATCTCTGTACCACTCATTCTCTTATTTATAAAATCCGTAAAATAGCGCGTACTTATGTAATAGTCTTAGGGACGAGGCTTGTATAATAAATTTCTGGAGATAAAGTTTAAAAACTAACAAGGGATCTCATCCTTGTAGTTTTATTAAACTTGCGTATAAAACACGGCTAAATGACCCGACATCCGAGGGATCCAATAAAACACCGCCGATGACGTCCTACATTTAAAACACGATTAAATCTTACACGCAAGGAGTCAAGCAGTGAAGGAGAGTCCTACGGACCTATGGTCCAAGCTCCAAGCGTATCTGTACATCTACGGCGAGCTCGGACTCCGAACCCTACATCGGAACCCACTGCTAAGTATGGTAAGTAAAAACTATTGTCTCTATATGATGCATGCTCGTGGTGTGTGCTCATATCATCAATACATCCTAATAAATGAAGCAATGCTAACAAACTTATAATTAAACACTTGGCACACAAATCGAGACATAATAATACTAGATAATAAATAATAAATATATAAGAAACTACACTCATGGATAATTAGATAAATAATAAACACATAATCATGAACATAAATAATACACTAATGATAAAATAATAATATAATTATACTATATACGTACACAGGCAAACA
>JAVDBV010049559.1:0-12971 GCA_032619315.1 Piper longum
TTCATATTTTCTTCTAATTTCTGCAAATACATATAACTTATCATAATTTAATCATGTTATGGTGCTCATGATCATGAAATGATAATCACTAAATCAAATAGATAATAACTAAATCTACGGCGATGGTTTGCACTGGTCTCAAAATGTCGGCCTCGACAAAAGGAATCTATTTTGCTGGTTGGCATCACCGAAAGTGGCTCGCAGGCGTCAAAAAATGCCTCTAAAGCGACAACGGCTAAGGGAAACTGGCATCCAAAAATGCTCCATGAACAGTGGACGCAGCGGTGTCGGCTGGTCCGATGGCCAGAGGCGGGTCAGAGACTCACCGACAATGAGCCGAAGTGGTGGAGGTGCTACGGGTGAAAAATGTTCTGAAAATACATGAGAAATCTCCTAAAATTAGTTGACCAATGCTAGGGTTGATGTGGACCATCCCGATTTTGCCACATGGTATGATTTGAATGGCCGACACTTCGTGGGCCTAGTGGAGTCCACCTAATATATATATATATATATATATATATATATATATATATATATATATTATTATTATTAAAAAGCTAAGATCGAGACCGATAAAAGTCAAAACTAACTTGAGGCCTAAAAGTGGCTCTATGGACTGAAATCAAAGCATGAAAGTTAAATAGGCCTCAAAACCCTCAACTCAATCAGGTGAAAATTTATGACTTAAATTAAGCTGGGCCCACAAGGCAAATCTGATTGTCTGAAATCCTTAAGATACATGTAAATAAAATTTTCTAAAAATCTCAAACAGATACTAAGTGTTGTAATGGCCTAGATCTAACCCTAAAACCCAGACTAACACTTAAAAAAAATTATATACCTCGTATATATAATGATAACACATGTTTTGCTGTAAGATGACTGAAGCTATCATCAGTATGTCGAGCATATAAAGCCTCCATAATATATTCATACGGTTATTTGGGCCTCATACTCATGGCCTGAAAACTAACCTAACTCGAACTTAATTAAACTTACTCGAGACTAACTCGAATCGGAAAAAACTACAAGAGCCTGAACCAAAAAGGGTTATGATAATTAATATAAAATATATATTTTATATTTTTTTTAAAAAAAGGGTTATTTTGATTATTTTTGTTCGATTTGGTTCCGAACGAAAATATCAATATAAAATTTGCTTTCTCCATTAGCCAACCAAAATTGAACCACGTTATTTCAGAGCCTAAATCAAAATAGGTTTGGTTTTCGATTTTTACCGAATTATGCTCACCTACAGTAACATAGTGTAGATAACAAACAATAACGCGAAGAGCTGTGATGTCACTATCGGTTTAGATGCATGGACTTGGAAGATGCTTCACGGTTCTTATATCATATATCTCCACTTTTTTCACTGAAAAAAAAGGTAAATCCCGTCTTCTTCACAAGTGAGGCTACCCAAGTATGAATCGCTGTGCGAGCATTTTGACTACAGTATGCCATTTTAAAAACGAAAGAACTCACATCCACGTTATACTGTTGTAAAGGTTTTTGCATGGAGTTGGCCAACATCTAAGAATAAATAAAAAATGATAAAAGGAGATAGATGCACTGTAAATCACATTGCGAACTCCAGATATGTACGTAAATTTTAAGTTTTCAATGTGTTAGAAAGATTATCAGCTGACGTTGCTGGCACAACCGATCTTTTCTTGGCCTTCAATATAGGTTTAAGTGTTAACGAAGTTGAAGAGTGACGCTTTTTACCCCTCTCGGCTTTAATAGATGCAATGACGGAATCTGCAGCAGGTCCTAAACCTTTTCTGCCCACTAATTTCACGCCAAGCTTCTCACAAAGATGATACAGTCTCATCTCATCCCCACCCCTCACTTCCCTCAATTCAAGCGCTTGTTGTCTCGAGAGCAAAGTGTAAACATGAATCTGCTGCTGCTGATTAAAATGCGACTGAAGTTGCTGAAACAGCAATTTGTTAGAATGTTGCTGTTGATCAACCTTTGTTCCTTCTTGGGTCTTCTTCCTAGAAGCTCCAAACGTTACTCTCAAGATTGCTCCTGACTTGGGGTCAGAAGTCTTCCTACCAAAGATAACGGAGAAGCTACCAAACTCAAGATCAGGCTCTCTGAACAAATCAGCAAGGAGAGCTGCGCATGATTGAGTGTCTTTGGATGGACTTCTCTGGATTTTCATTTTCATGGCTCGTTTACTGGCATGGTAAGCCATATTGGCTGCTTCCCTCAAGCCACTCATGAATGCTCCATGCATCGTGGCGGGATATCGCCTGTTGGTGGCCTCTCCTGCGAAGAACAGCCGTCCGTCACCAACATTTTCCGCTAAAATATCATAGTCATCTCCCGATGCTCCCACTGCAACATTTGAATAGGAACCTAGACTAAAGGGATCACTACCCCATCTCGTACATACTGTCTGGATTGGGTCCGGAACCTCAATCCCCTGTGGTTCATAGATACCTGCAATCAGGGAGGATTCATAAGATCAGATATACAATATCTACTCCAAGTCGCATTGCACACGAAAGCTAAAATGGTCTAAAGACTCTAAACTTGTCATCAACTCCAAGGCACTTAGTTGATAATTACTTTAGGTTTCCACACATTGACGCAATCGTTGCAACCAAAATGTTGCAATAGCCAATAGCATATCTTTATCAATCATCATTTTAAGAAGCTGCTGTAACGTTATTTTAGTTTCGAAGAGTTACAAGCAGTGGTTAAGTCGGACTGCATATTAAAAAACTAACTATTGATGTAGTAAGAGGCAAAGGGAGGAAGATGGAGAAAATAACTATGGCCAAAATAATAGTTAAAAAAGAAGAAAAGGAAGACATAGTAGGATCAACAAAACAAACAACAAACCTCTCAGTATCTGAAGCACACGGGTGACGGCATCAGTAGGAGGCATTCCTTCAAAACGTATGGCGGCTTCACCAGCAACGAGTGCAAGCAGAAGGGGACCGCCACTAACAGTTGCATAGCTGTAGAAGAGGAAAAACTCTCCTCGACGAGCAGGGTCATCAGACAAATGCCCAAAGGTGTCAAGGTCTGTCCCCCAGAAGACGTGGGGGAACAACATGGCAACCTTGTTCAACAAACCAAACCCCAACCTCTTGATGCTGTCAAGCTTCCTCTGAGGCAACGCGGGAACAAAATTGATGGAATCACTTTTCAGCACCCCCAGAGGGACCGTGCACAAGGCCATGCTCCCTTCAAACACCTGATTCCCCGTGAAAACTCTCACACCATCATTCCCATAATGGACCGAATGCACGGTCTTCTCATACTGTATCGGCAAATTCTCCGCTAGTGCAGTCACCAACCTCCCATTCCCACCAGGTAAGAAACAGTGATCCCCACCCATATCATACATGTCGTCCTGATCCCAAAACGCGAGTGATAGCTTGGAGAGCAAGCCAGCATTAGCATACTCCAAATTGGCCAAGTGCCAATGGAACAAGTTGATCTCTTCCCCGTTTCCTGCATCCTTACCAACATCATTGAACGTCTCCAATGCCGCCCCAAGCGACACATTCATCGATACATCCCCCATCAACTGCCTGAGCAGGCTGACCTTATCCAGCAGCTTGTTGAAGGAGCTCTCCACCTTTGCATCGGCGCTGGGATCAACCGGCAACCCATCCGGCCGAAACAAAGGGCACTTATCTCGAACCTTATGAAGAGTGCTATGGAGCTGCCTCGCCAAAATCCCAAGAGGATTGCCAAGGGTACCAGTGAGCACACTGCCGCCCAAATCAGCCGAAGCAACCCGATTCCCGCCTTCCATCTTCTTGGTGTAGACCCTCCCACCGGGCCGCTTCCTTCCCTCTAGTATGACCACCTTGAAGCCGAAGGTGATCAGTTGCCGGGCGGCGGCCAGGCCAGCGAGGCCGGCGCCGACGACGATGACGGTGGGCTTGTCGGGCTCGGCCGGGATCCTCTCTTTGATACCGGGGGCGACGCCGAAGTTGATGTAGCCATGGGTGACGAGGAAGGAGTAGGCGGAGTCCAAGAGGTAGTGGCAATGGGGCGGGACGGTGCTCAAAAAGGGCTCTTTGGCGAGGCAATGGGAGACGTCGTCGCGCCACCGGGCAAGGATGTGGTTGCGGATGAGGATGTAGTTCACCTGCTCGATGCCGCCAACAGTCGAGACGACGTTGGCGTCGATCTCCTCTTCGGTCAAAGAGTCGGCGGGGAAGCCGGCCGAGAGCCCCACGACCGCCTCCCCCGTCGACTCCTTGTTGATCACGATTATCTCCTCTGACTCGTCCAGCGACGGTTTCGGAGCCGGTGCCGGCTCCGGCGGTGGATCGACAGCCGCCTCGCCGGCAGCCGGCGGCAGCGGCGGAAAGATGCCGGACATGTCGACCCTGCGGCGAGCTCGGTTGCCGCTGCGCTTGCGTTTGCTGGGGACGGCGAAATATGGAGACTTGGGCGATGGGTCATACTTGGGATTCGGGGACTGCTCCGATGGAGGCGGCAGGGAGGGGGAAGCACCCTGCAAAGGCATCGAAGATGGAGTTGGTGGAGCGGCGGCGGGAGGGAAGACCCAGGATGGACCAATGGCAGCGCCATGGGGAGGGAAGTGGGGGAGATAGAAGAGGTTGTTATTGTTGTTGACGTTGTTGTCTGAGGTGGAGGCGACGTCGGGAGGGAGCAAGATGAAGAATTGGGGGCAGGGTTGGAGAGGAGGAAGAGGATGGCTGGGGACGGCGGTGAAGGCGGTGGAGGCGTCGGCGGCGGGCGGCGGCGGCGGAGGAAGAAGAGGAGAAGGGTTGTCGGGATTGGGAGGGGGGATGGTGTGATCCGCCATGGCCGACCCAAGCTCGAGCTCTGAGGATGTAGGGCGGGTATGTTCTTCTGAGATGATGGAGAAACGGGTATACGGGTGTGGAGAAGATTCCAAGATTAGATTAGCAAAGGTGTTTATTGTTTGATTAATATTTGATAAGTTAATCAAGGTTTGTTTATTGTTTGGACCCAATTCAGCCTACTCAACTGATTAATCTCTCCCAGCTTCTAATCTTGGCCAAAGCAACATTGCTGTATTTTGATTCTTTAATGGGAAAGTTCACATGTTACAAAAATATGCGCACTCTTCTTATTAAGTTTTTTAAGTCCAGCTCCAATTACCTTGGAAAAAAGTAAAGCTCCAATAAATTTATTTAAAATTTACTTTTACTTCTCTAACCCCTTTTTTTTTTCCAATCTCATACAATTGATGTAGAAGTTCATTTTATGAACTAATCTATGATTGCAAACCTTCTGGATTACCACTGGTGCAACAGTACAACCGATTGCTGCTTGTGTAGCTGTAACTACACTCAATGGTCGATCGAGGAAGAAAATGCTTCCCAGGATTATGTTCGATTTTCCTTTAAAAACCTTCTACCGTGCATTTCGAGTTAAGTTAAATTGTTTGCAGTGAATATAATATAAACATTAAAAACCTTAAATTTTCCCTCATAAATATGTGCTTCAAGTCAACACGAGTGCATACTAAAAAAAAAAAGGTTGAAGAACTCAAAAATTAAATTATGCTTGCGGAAAAGCTTATACAAAAGAAAAACATACAAGATCCGCGATTAAGCACACAAAAAATATATGCCGGGCTAGCGCCAAGATGAACCTGCCTACGTACATGTCCTCTGAGGGAAGCAAGCTAAGAGATTCTGATCGTCAAGAAACCGAAAATGACAAGCAGGTTGGATGGAACAAAATTTTAAGGTTTAATTTACTTTTAAAATCTTGAAATAACAACAATGTCTTCCACATCAGCGAGGAGCAGGAGCTGCCTCTATCACATTCTTGGCCAACACTAGAGTGCGATAAGATAGCTGCTTCGTGTTCTCGATAATCTGTTCATACCTGTCGACACAATAAGGCCAGATAAAGAACTTGAATTAATCAATTAAGCATTATTCATATGTGCAATTTTAAGTCTATTTTTGCACAGATAAACTTACACATTGGCATGATTAGGGTCAATCAGAACGGTTCCCGAGTTGGAATCAATTTTGGCATCAAGTTTGGCACTCTGGATAAGATTCACTATCCATCTCTCTGCTTCGTCAAAAGTCATGTTTAATTTCTGGGCAAGCATCCTGCATTGAATTCAAAATGCATCAGCTAGCATAAAAGACCCAACAAATCGAGGGATAGTAGCTCATTGAAAATATTTGCATCCACCAATCAAAATAAGATGATGAAAAGATGTAAATCACGTACAAAAAGTGCATGCTCGTCAAGAACACCAACTAATGATCAGTAATCAATTAATAAAACAGCTATTGGAAATGGTTCACCACATCAAAAAATGGTAACCGTGGTGGGAAGTCGTGTATTATTTCACATGTGCAAACCATAGTGGCAAGGTCAAACATCCAAGATGCTGGATTTCACCAATCCCAGACAATATGCAATAGTTGAAATGAATTTTTCCAAATGACTAAATTTACAACAAGTAACCAAACATGTAATATAACATGAAAGCTTAGGTCACATTCGATCAACTTCAACATAGTACAGTAATTTAGCACAAAACTAAGTAACAGCAGAGAGATTAATTTCCAGATTGTGGACAAGCTTCTTACTTCAAGAAACTGGCCATTGCCCCTTGGGTACCAAGGAGACCATGCCAACATAGCAGAAAATAAAACTCAACTTAATACAATTTACACCTAATCACATTCTTAAATATATGTTACTCCATCAATGAATTAATATATAAACTAGGTTGTTTCTTGGTGTATCTTCCTACATGAAAACTGCAAAACTACAGTCAGAATCAATGAAAGGAAGCACTCAATGGAATATCCACCAATTCAGCAAAGCATATACTTTACAATGCAGACACATTTGATTTTATTTTTGGCCAAGAAGACCAGGTCTAAAATTTCCTATCAAAATTTCAAAACACAAAATTCACATGAACTGTCCATGACCGTCACCCCAAAAGGACTTACCCAATATCAATTCGTTGGTGGATACGGCAGTATGTCTCAAAAATAAACAAACGGGCATTTTCTAAAAACTCGTCTCTCAGAGGAATTGTAGAAGCATTAGCATCTTCAACACGCTTTCCAAGGAAAGGATCATTCACAATGACCTACATATTCACATAAAAAGTTATTACAAGCAAATGCATATGCAATGAGAATAGCAAATGTTATGTGATGCTAACAATCACAGTGTCATTCAAATGAAGGACAGACAAAAATAACTCACAAAGCTCTAACAGAAAAATACTTGAATTTGATATGTATATTTAGTTTGGGCATTGCACATGAAAACTACATTGAGAAACAGTTCAAACACAAAAAATATACTAATTGGATGATGAGTCATCACTGAAATGGCATGAACTTACATCTTCACATTCGCGAAGCTTCTTTTGAGCACCATCAAAATCATAATTGACATATAAACATTCCAAAAATTCAGTTATGGGATCCCTATAAGTATGTTGCTCCTGTTGGATAACTTTTGTCAACTCCTTCAGCATGTTTCTCCTTCGTTTATTGACCACTACAGCAGTTGCCACATAACGAAGTAGATGTGGAGCATTTGTTTGAATAGCATTAAGATACCTGGAAATTGACACAACAAAAGAAGTAAATAACAATTCCTGGGATTATAAGAGATGATAAAGTCGTAGGACAAGGCCTCTAAATACAGGAAAACCATTTGCACGGGCATTCCTTCTCTTTTTTGACAAACTGTCTATCAATGAATGGTAACATCAAAAGAGAAAAACATAATAAATGAAAATAAATTTGTACATTAAAAAGAAACCCAAACAGCACAGCAAAATAAAATGCAGAGAAGAGATAAAAATCTTCATGAGCATCTTAAAGAGTTCACTCTTTCAATATCCCTTCTTGGTCCTATACAAACCCTTTTATGTAATGCATATCTCACTTATCATGTTCCCAGAAATAAAACTATTACTCCTTCATAAAGCCTTTCAAGCTTAACGGGATACGACGACCACAAAGTACGCTCGAGACTGCCCTCCATTTCAACCATCAAGCAGCAATTCCATGGGATACAAAGCATTGAATCATTGTATAGCGTTAAACTTGAAAGGTAAATTTTAACGGACAGCAATAAGCAGAAATATTGGGCTACTAAAAGAAACCATATTAATAAGTTGGGAGTGATGGAGATGCATATGATAAGATGAATGTCTAGCCTTCCCATCCTGATCGCCCAACAAAAAATCAACCACAAAAACAATTTTAATGCAGACTTCACAAAAAATTGAATCGCAATAAATATAAAAGAAAAATTACTGCAGTAATAACAGATGCATGTCACGACACTTAAAGTTGGAAAAAGGAAATGGGAACTAAAGCTAATTGAATTACCAAAAATGAAAAAATCAGCCTTCTCAAGTTGTAGTTTTTAAGAAATAAAATTGCTATTTTCTTAAACACAGTATAAGAAGCAAGATCTGCAGTCATTAGCATGATCATGTTCATTAATTTTTTTTTAAAAAAAATTAATGGATAATAAAAGTAAAAAACACAGAATAAAAAGCGCACCTGTCATGAAAGAAGAGATCAATGATACCATTTCTCCCATTTTCATGATTGAAAAATATAAAAAGACTCCAATGCATCAGCCATATTCTATTCTGTAACTGAATTAGAGGAGATGAAAAATTCTGCATACAGTAACACAAGAATTGAATATCAACGAAGGGCATAACAATAACACAAACATTTAAAATAAAGATATGCAGTGAACGTACTTTTGAATCAATAATCTCCTTTAAACGGTTAAGTTCCTCAAGGGCAATATCCCAGTTCTGCATTAGGATTTCTGCAGCAAGCTTTCCCCATGATGCACTTAAGCTTCTATCTGGATTTGTACATAGAGCACGGTACTGGTACAAGTAGTCAGCAGCACCAGAGTAATTTCCACATTCAAATTGAAATTTTGCATACTGATACAAAGCCTCAATCTGCTCTGGACCAATCTGCAAGCAAGAAAGGTTTTGACTAACAAGTGCTAATATTTTAAAGATTACATAGATGAGATACAGAATTGATGATGCAATTCAACATGCAGGGTTTCTGGCACAATTGCAGTTGCATCAGGAATAGGATAAAAAATTATCATAATACTACAAATGATAAGCATATGTCATATAGGTGAAAACAAATGTCAAAATCTCACTAAATTTCTCAGTTACAGCTATTTCAAAGCAAATGCTAATAACAACATAAGATTAGTTGACATAACTAACAAATCTGCCTTCAAGTCATGAATTACGAGTGTCACTCCAGAACAAAATCCGCCGACAAACCTGGAAGCGGTCATTTAGCATCTGCAGATTGTACTGCCTATCTGGCCTGAGCTCTTGAACTAAATTAGCATTTTGCAGGAAGCCTACCAAAGGGGCTGCCAATTCCTCCAATGACTTAAGTCTAGCAACCACTTCCACTCTCCTATCAACCATATCTACAAAGTAAAATCAAGCATTATATGAATCCCAAAAACTAAGAGATAAGGGAGGAAAAGTAAGGCATTCAAAAATGGCTGATAAGTGATGTCATAGTGTCATGTCTACCAAGCCATATATTGGCCCCAATTTTATACATAGTAACATAAGAATGATAGCTTTAAATGCACACGGACCGTCAATATTTTAACCTAATAGGCAACATAATACTATTGACCAAAGGCAGAAACACGTACTAGCAAGCAATAAAGCCTGACATATCAAGCATTTTCAGCACTAAACCAAACCACGTAAAATAAATAACAGAAAACTGAATAATCTAGGAATAAAAAATTCATCAACAGTAAAAAAAAATAAAAACTGTACTGTATCAAGGAACCTTGAGGTACGTCTTCGGTGTGATAGAGACTTTTGTGGATATCCATGGCGTAATCAACCATATTGGTCTGGCTAAGCAGCTCGATTTTCGCTTTTAGAATCTCACCGTCCGGGTAAAATTGGCGCTCCTGGAGAAACTCCAGCAAGGGAAACACAAGATGTCTATCCAGGTTTGGAGCAATCCGATTTGTTAGATCGTAGTTCGCCATTGTACTGGTGTTCTATCAGCACAAAAGAGAGCTTTATTTTACAGTTAAAAAATTTAAACTGAGCACATACGTCAACCAGAACCAACCAACAGCATCAAAAATTCCAATAACTACAAAAACAAACACAAAACGGCTAAGCTAAAACAACGAATGAAATTAATCAACCCTTACACGTATGAATTTATGAAAAAAAATCACATATAAACATGCAATGTAACAGATACATATACAACGTCTAAAATCCCCCAATTTGCAAATCAAACCCGAAGAGGGAAATTCTATCGTGCTGTGAGCAAAAGACTCCTTGAAACCGAAGCACATAAAGAAGAGTTGCAACCTTTCGGACTGAGTCGACGTCGGCGGCGAGGAGGGCGGCCGCGGTGCTTCGGGAAGACGAAGGCTAGGGCAGCGCAGGGTTGCGGGTTCGAGCTAGCCAAAGGAGAGATGCGTTGGCCAATAGATATTCGCCACGTCGCTCACTTACTTTAACATTTTTGTTTTCAGTAAAAAAATTCCCAGAAAATTGAGTTAGTTTTATTTTTTTTTTTGGACATTTACGAGGACAAAATACCATCAGTATTTTTTACTCCCAAAAATTCAAAATTTATTATCAATAACTAATGAAAATTAAATATAAAAAACGTAAAATGGATACATAGAAAAGAATATAATTAATATAATAGCCTTTTAATAGAAAACAGAGGATATTTTTTTTATATCACTTAGCGAGAGAATTGAAATTAACTCATGTTCGGGCGCGAGATCATCCGCCCCCGGGGTGACCGCAGTCCTTTCGTGTGATCCGATCTGATCTGGGTTTGAAGGGTTCGGTGAGACCGAGGCGCCCTTGCCGCGCAAAAAGATAGTGCGATTAAATAAAATAATACAAATGATAATGTCACAAGCACAAAAATGGCACACAAGAAATTTTTACGTAGTTCCTTAGGGTTTAACGCGAATCCCTAAGTCAGTCCACTGTGAGATTAGTACTCACAATCCACTATTTCTCCTTTGAATATTACAAATCACATAAAACGGTGAATCTTTACCCTTTAAATCAATTTGCATGAAATCTTGACTCCAAGGCCATGGTTCTTCCCTTTCCAATCTTCAAATCCTCAAAATAACCCTACCACTGTGTACGGAGCATCCAAAAACGATGGGGTAGCAAGTTTCGCCTCAATTAGACTTCAAGAAGGCCTTCAAATTATCTTCGGTGCGTTAATGGACAGAACCGGGCCAATTTGGGTTGGTTCGGTACAAATAAAAATTGGACCAGACGAGATGGTGTGCGCAGGCTGGAGATTCTCTCTGGGTGCGCCAAGCGGAGGACGGTGCATGGTGTGCCAATCCGGGTCACGATCGGGTCGCGGATGCGGTCGCGGGTCCGGATTTCCTCATGGGTCTACGGGTCTGTCACGGGCTAGCTGGATATGGTCGCAGACTTGGAGAGAAGGTTTGGTCTCGGGCACGCTCAAAAGCGGATGCGGTCACAGTAAACGGGTCCGATGTGCCCGGGTGTGGCGTGACGCGGTGGCGCTTTTGGGGGCTCCGGCGATGGCTTTTTCGGTGTCAGATGGTGGTGGAGAACTACCAGAACTGTAGATCACAGAATTTCGAAGGTATTAGAGGTGGTCCTACCGTCAATAGCGGCTCCGATCGGCCGGACGGTGGCCGGAAAGTGAGACACTTTTCTGATACGATTACGCTACGCTGCTCCGATCGGTCACTTCTCGATTTTTTTCCTTCAACAGGAGTGACGAACTCCAATTGGACTTGGTTTAATCGTATATATCTCCTCACTTGATTCACTTTGGATCTCACTATGGGGGAGGGGATGACTTTTACTGGTTGTAAAAAATTTAAGAATTCCACTTTTCGTCACTCTGTTTTCTACCTTTTTGGTCTGCAAATTCCTTGATCAAATGGGCTTCTTCTTGGATTTTTCACGGCGATTGTAGCAAATGAATCAGGTGGAAATCAGCTCGAATTTGTAGATCGGCTTTACAGGTTCATTTTGATCACCGATTCAGGTCCGGGAACGACCGGAATTAATTCAAAAAAATGACGGCGAAGTCTGCCCTTTGCTGCTATTTTCCTTTGTTATGGTGGCTCTTCCTTATCAAGTGGGCTTGTTCCTTAATTTTTTCCGACTATTGTGGCAACGAACTCCGGGGAAACTCCACTCCGATCCAACTATTACTTTACCCTATTCAATATTGGTACCACTTCGAGGCCGAGGATGACAATCGTTGGTCAATAAAAATCCTTGAAGTTGGCCTGTAACACCCCGACTCGGCTCACCCATGATCTGACCTGGAAATGCTACCGGCGACCGAACTGTTCGATAATCTACTAGATTCGGTTAAGCCGACCCGGATCTACTCTCAGCGTCTTAAGATGAAGATCACTTGTGCCCTCTATTCATTATTCACATCATGACATTATATCTTAGCATTCAATCATTATGTCATGCTTTTCATTACCTCACATCAGTTCAAATATAATAAAAGTATAAACAGAATATTAAACATTCAGTCACTGAATACATGTGTGTATGCGAAAGACCTTATTGCTCCTCTGTCCAGGCTGACACTTCCATCTTATAGTCGTCACCTACATATAGTACAAAACCGTAAATAACGAGCGTTACCGGTCCAGAAAATAACTAATATCAAACTGGCACAGGAGAGCTAACCCTCCTCTTAAAGGAAAACATTACATACTTCCTCAAGAACTCTCACAAGGGCACTAACGGGAGCCATCGCCCTCGAGCGGCAGCGTCTCCTATCCATCTCATTCTCTTTCCTTCGTTATCTCATCTATTGCGTCTTGCATCAAATCTCATTCTCGCGTCTTGCATCAAATATCATTCTCGTTCATCTCAGCCCTCTACGTCCTCCATATTACTCCTGGCC
>JAVDBV010049560.1:0-11246 GCA_032619315.1 Piper longum
CTGGGGTAGGGGAGGCCGGCGGGGCGGGGGCGGGGCTCCCAGCGGGGAGGGTTGTGGGCCGCGGGGGCAGGGGCAGGGGGCGGTCGACAGGGGTAGGGGCGGCCGGCGGGGCTGCGCCGCGGAGGGCGGGGGAGGCCGGCAGGTAAATAGTAGGGAGAGGCGAGGGCAGGGCCACGGGGGTAGCGCATAACAGACTTTCTCTATATATATATATCCTCTAGATGTTTTGGTTGAGGGGTTATTTGGGCATGACACAATTTTTTGGTGGGACAACTGGGAGTCGTAGCTATGTTTTAATCTTATCTGAATCTGAATGAAAAAGAAGAGTGGGCCAGTGAACCACACTCACCCAGATATTATATTGTTCCAATTAAATCTTTGCGAAATGCAAGGATTGGTGCACCATATTTATGTTTGCAAGATTGGACTGTGCGTGCCTTACCCTTTGAATATTCTCTGATGTTATCTGTACGATGCAAAAAATACTTGGGCAAGGCCACTTCGAACGGTTTGCTTTACAAAGATGCGAGTGCAGCAACCTCAGCCCGACAAATAGTTCCTTCCTAAATACGGAATCCTTAGGGTAAGGGTTATTACAACTTCGAATACGGCATGATGTTTATAAACAAATGCTATATTCTCGTGTGTGGTATATTACAGCATTAAACAATAAAAACTAACGTTGTGAACTCTTGAGATGATCAACTTGCGATGTGAGTTTTTGCTCAAACAAGCTAAGCTAGTGTTTTTCTGCACCCAAACTGTGCTTGCTCCCCAGTTATATACAATGGTGCAAAGCTGCAAGCTTTATTCATCCCACCCACGGGGAGGAGAAAGAGAAAGTGGGAAATGGACACTTTTCCACCCGGATAGATACAAATAAACAACTGGAAAGTGTGATTCTTGCTTGCTTCGCCCATGTGCATCTTCGATTCTCTCCAGTTTCAATGCTGCCGGTCTTGTGGGTTACCAGCAGGCCTTGAGATGCCTCCCATCTCCTCCACCGCGGATAATCCTAATATTTGAAACATAGGTGGTTGCGATCAGGCTCTTTGTGTGGTGGTCTTCTTTCGATTTTTGTCCTGCCCTCTTTAGCAATTGTGTGCATGATTTTAAATATCTTGTTGTATGTACACCGCGTATTGTATGTATATCGCGTACAGCATAATAATGTATCGTACCGCCCAATTATATGTAATATCTACATGCCATTCAAATTTAATACGGTTTAATTCTTTTTAATATTTTAATTCAAATCTGATTTTTTCATATAAAATTTTCAAAGAATCCGTTTTTTTTTAAATCCCCATGGTTAATGAAATATTGACTATAAAGTATATTTTACATATTTAATAAATCTTTTTTTATATAATTTTAAAATATGATTGATCTAAATATATCTTATACCTGGTATAAATAAGGTACGATAACCGATACGGTATTTAAAACTACAATTGGTTGGGTAATTTTTTTTTTGCTTTGGAGAAATAAAACGTTTGAAGCATTGCCAATGCAATTGGGTGTTTAGTTTAATTCAAATATTTTTTGAAGTTTATGGCCTTGATAAAAGGATCAATTATTGACCATTATTTATATAATTTAAATTCTACTTGTACTTAGAAATGAAATTTGTGGGGAATGGGTTTGTTCTGTCTTGATGCTGATCATTCAATTTTAATTGTCACGGGCTTAGATATGACTATTTTTTTTTTTTTCAACACAACTCCGAGCTTTCCTTGACTAAAGATGGCAAAGACCAATAAGCCAAAGGGGTCGGGTCACTATCGAATTTGGTTTAACCTGAGTATATCGACCTGACCAAAACGTTAATGATGTGATTTGAGTACACTAAGTTTTACGCTGGCTATAAAATTCTTACGGGTTCGTTTGATCAAGTGGGGACCCAATACCCCATTCATGCTTGCTAAATAATTATTTTATCGGACATGATGAGAAATATTTGCATTTACATTATTTGTAGTTTTTTTGTCTTTTATTAAGCTTTACCAGTAAGATAAACTTTCTTTATAATTTAGAATATAAAAAACGTTGCAAACTCATGGATGAGATATTGGTTTTTAGTGTTCTAAAAAATTAAAATTGAGCAATAGTTATACATGAGATGAATTATAAGCTCTAAAATAAATAGATTTTTTGAAATAGACCCACAGCTGGTAAACATGTTATATCATGGTCGTTAAAACCGTCTAGAGAAGGCACATGCCACAGAGCGCGGTAAAATGTGGTTGGAGCTTTGGGTATTAATCCCATGTCATGATTGAGAATGAGATTAGTTTAGTATAACAAAAAATGGGTTATAAGAATTCTAAATGGCTGGCCACTGTGAGATAAAAACAAGGCCTATAACAAACTATGGTTTATTTTAAACTGTATTGCAATTGTTCGAATAGATTCATTCACTTATATTTCACCTTCTAATCATGCACAAGTATCAACCACCATAAATATATCAAAACACCAAAACTGGAATCTTAAAGAAAGCTCACCGATAACATGTAACTTGTTTTGTTTTAACTGCAATAAACTTTTTCATTCCTTCTACTAATCTACATCCTTTATAGCTTTTAATTGGCTAAACAAACTATAATACAGTTCTTTTTTCCTAATGCTCTTCATAAAGTCATGCCATCTTTGATTACAATAAGATGCTGCAATTTTGTCAAAGTCTCCTGTGTGAACTTTTTTCAACCTTTAATAGGTAAAAGAAGAATCCTATGAAGGAACTCACATTGGGGCTCATTAATTGTGCCACCTTTCTGTAAAAGAAGTGTATGGTATTCTAAAGCAGGGAAAACTAACAATTAGCTTTGTCTCTTTCTATCTCTCTATAAACTTCTTTCAGATGTATTATATCACTGTGGGTATGCTGCTTGCAGCTGGAGATGCAAATGGACTGTCTGGAAGGTTAATTCCTTGGCCACTGAAACAAAAAAAAATTGCAAGGAGAAGAAAAAACAATCAGTCATAAAGCTGATAAAATTTATTTAGATGAGCAAGTCTAACAACAGTTTTTTCCAAAATCTGATATACGTGATTGTTTAAAGATAACATAAAAACCCAGTTTGCTTATGGACATTGGAAAAAAGATAATTAATAGATATACACAGCTGAAATAACAAAAAAAATTCTCTTCCAATACAAAACGATTAACCTTTATGAAACTAGCACACCACATTGTGAATAATTGATGAAAAATAAAGCATAACCAACCTCTCCTGCTTACTACAGCGGCTGTTTGTATTCCTAGCTCTGTCACCATTAGTGGAACCATTGTCAACAATGTCAAGAAGGTAATTGAAATTATCAGTTGTGGGATCATCCTGACTATCTGCATTAATCCAAATTTCTGAATAATATTTAAAACACAAAACATATAGAAGAGAATGTAAGAAAGGAAAATATCCCCAAGCTAGATGAGTGTGATGAGTTAAATGGAATGGGGGAAGATACCTTCAGATAGTTTTAGATTTTCCATTGGTGGATAGTTGAAACATTGCTGCTGGGTCAGTGCTCTAGATGATAGTTGCATCTCAGAAAATGGTCTTCTCTCAAGCTCAAATGCTTGTTCACGTTCTTCAAGCAGCTTCTTCTGAAGCAATTTAGATATCTCTGAGACCCGGAGGCCTAAAAATCATATACACAATCATAAGTCTTAAGAGAATCAAGTGTAAATAAATAACCAAAAGTGCGCCATAACTTAACTTGATTGAAGATGAGGGTGATCAATCTCAAAAGTATTAGGTGAATAGTACATTGATTGATGAAATTTCTCCACATATTTTCTGCATGGGTTTTCAAAATGAAAGCATCAAGGCACTCTGGCAAAGAAGAAACAAATATGAAACAGGTAGGTAAAATATTGATGCATCAGTCTAAGAGAAGAAATAAAATAAGACACAAAATTTGCTCCCTAGAAACAACCGTATCCAGAATGAACATTCATTGCAGTAATATTGCTAACCGCACTTGGTTAGAGAAGATGAACATGGAACATTCTTGAAGAATATCTAATCAGGTTCACAAATAATCTGCCAAAACCTTCTAAAAAAATAATCAACTTGAGAGGCTGGAGCCGCTGGACTAACTTACAATTGCAATTTTCAGTAGGTCAAACTTATTTAAAATAATACCACAAAGACAAAACAGACAAACAAAAAAAAGAAAAGATAGCAAACACCAATTTGAACTAGCATACACCGGAAGCAAATACCTATCAGCCAGCTTTGATTTTTCACGATATGGCTTCACAAGTACTCGTGAGTTACAGACATAATGGGGATTTCCCTTAGTCAATATTTGCTTCACTGTCTCTGAGTATACAAATGTCACAAACCCAAACATTCGATTTTGCTGGCAAGGAATCCTCACATCTTCAACTGGACCATATGTACTACAAAAAAAAAGCAACATATAGTAGCTCACAGATAATACACACACCTGTCATCATTAAATATTAACAGTAGTTCGTACTTGAAATAATTGCATACGTCTTCCTCAGAGAAGGTGCTGTCCGCAGGAAAAGTAAGATAAATCTGGCGGGCACTTGCAGCCATCATGCCTGAATCACTTCTTGGCGAAATTTCAGCAAGAACAACATGATACTCACCGTAGGGACTGCAGTCAAATACAAATGTAAAGTTTATGTCTTGTCATGTTAACTTGTACAGTTCTTCTAAAACAGGCAATAAGTAAATAACTTCACATCATTAACCATAGTGAAAGAAGAGGTAAAAGCGTTAGATAGTCATGTCTTCGTATTTTTTACATACCCTTCAATCAGGTAAAAGTTTTTCATCTGAACAATCAACTTTGTCAAATGTTGCCTTTGGCTCTCAGAAAGATAATTCTCAGCCAGTAATTTTTTCCCATACTTCTTAAAGTACAACACAGGCAAGGAGGCAATGGAAACAGGCCTTCCTCTAGCAAATTTCAGAAGCGCTGTCAACTCCATTTCAAGTTTTCCAAGAGAGCCTGGTGATAAAACATACTCTTCGTACCACATTTCACTCAGCTGTGGACTCATAATTTGCGAAAAACCATCAGACATCATCTGCCCATGAAAAAATTTACAACTTTCACCATGTCTGCAATGCCCCTTGCTGAAATAAAGGCATAATTTGGGCTGAAATTCAGGAAGGCTAAGGGATCTGCAGGTTGTCCTCACGGCACCTACCGCCTGCTCGGGGTTGCAATAGCTGGTCAAAAAGTCTGTGGTAATAGGCTTTTTGGGCTCTAACAGGTCCTCTACGACAAATGTGTGGGACTGGCGGCCATGCAAATCAGTAAAACTGTGAGGAACAAAATCTGTGGTTTCTTCATGAGTGTACTTAGGCTGCCAGTAAGATGATGACGCTCTAACAGCAGATGAAGAATTGAAGGAATGGGAAGGAGTAAAGGGTGTAAACTGTAGAGGGGGATTTGAAGCAGTTGAATTTGATTCAACTGCAACTTCAACTGGTGGTGATATTGAAGAAAAAGAGTCTTTAGGGGAAAACCCAAGCTTGGGTTTGGCATTGCTAATAAGAGAATAGATGGAAATATCAGGTCCAAACGCCAAACGGATCATCTCATCATCACCATGATCTTGTAATAAAAGATATCCAATAATCTTTGATGCGCATTTTGGTTCTAATGCTCGAATTCGATCATACACTATTTTAGTATATCCTGTGAAATCCATCCTACATATGCTATCTGCAAAAGATTGGATAAAAAAAAACATTGATGAAAAATCTACCTAGTAAACCACAAATCATAAAAAGCGAAACATAATAAATCTAAAATACGAAAAAAAAGGTTCCATCCATCATACATACACTATCCTATCCTCAAAGATTGAAAAAAAACAACATTAAGACCATTTTCATGCTCATATGAAAATCTACCAAGTAAAAAAACACTACAATCAAAATAAAAGAAACAATATATAATCCAAACTATGGTAAAAAATTCAACAAGACAAAAAAATTCAGAAAATGCTGAAATATCCTCTGTAAAAGATTATCCCAAGCACCATGCTCTTTTCCTTTACAAAAATTTTCCCAAGAACCAGAAGGCGTTACCTTAAAAATAAACAAAATTTCTTTCCCCCAAAAAATCTTCAAACCTTCAATTGAAAAGACGACACTTTAGAGCCACAAACAACCTTACAATCTCGACCAAAATATGCCAACAGCACCAGCAAGCATTTTCTCTACCAAGAAAATTAATTGACAAACTTTAAATATTATTCTAAAGCAACGAAGTCAGCAACCATTGAATAACTTTGAAAGAAAAAAATAAAAGAAACCCATCAAGAAGCAACACTTACATATTTAGATTAGCATGCTATCAACTTAATCAAACTTCGGCGTGATAAAGAACATGAACAAAACAACAACAAAGAAGCTAATCATCAAACAGCACTTGGGTGAAATTTCCTTTTCTAGTGCGGAAGATTAGTAATAACTTACCCAATACGAACAACAGGCGAGATCTAGTATTCAGATCATGAAAATCTAAAGCTAACTCCACTGTCTTCGCCACCCACCTCCCCTTCCCCTTGACGACACTTTGACGCCTTTAATTCAATGCAGACATCTGACAGAAATCGATGGCTCGTGAAAAAGACCGAAACTCACACAAGTAAATGAAAATTAAAAGAGAAAAAAAATTATTGTCAAATAATTGGAATCTACAAAGTGGCATCAGTTCAAGTAATTTTAATATCATTATTGAATATTTTACCCGCAATCCGATGTACAAAACAAAGTGGGTACATTATCTACTGCTATATTATATATGAAGCGCGGCCCCCGTTATGTGCTTGCAAAATAACATTGATTGTCCCATTGCAGGATGTGTTTTGTCGTTATCACTTGTGGAGTGCAGAGACGAAATGAAATGACCTTGTAAATGACAAAGCTACACTTCTCGAGGTCTTTTTTTTTTCGTCAGTTTATTAAATATTAATTGAGATATAGCATTAGCTACAGTCTAAGAAAAAGATTTCAATTTTAAAAAATAATATATAGATTATAAGAACTGATTTTTTATTTTCTATTTCTATTTTAATTTGTTAAATGTCTTACTTTAAATTTAAAATTAACATTTAATAACTTTTTTTATTTATAAGAGTTGATATAATACTAAAATGGTCGCGTCTGTAGCATGCTCCTGCATTGCACGTGCGTGTACAAACACTACATAACACGTGCATAGCGTAACTACACTTTCACCCCTAGTCCTGAGTCAGTCGTGATAAGTGAACAAAGGAGGGTGGGGGTAAATGTGGCAACAAAAAGGGGAATTTTTTCAAACGCAACCGGTGAAAGCTAACCGGCAACCAGAAGTAAAGGATTCACTTGGGGGTTGATGAGTGGACCCCACTGTTTAAGTGGCTTCCACGTTATTAGTTTTGCGTGCAATTTAGTATGGGCCTCTGTTTGTACGAGGACTGACGTAACGGGCACAACCTGAATTTAATTGGTACTCTCTTTTTTGATTAAAAATGGTGCATATTTGTTTCTTGCAGCTCATATGTATGAGATATAATAGCAGGAGTATTAATCCACAGTCAAATCAAGCCGAGTTTAATTATAAACTTATTTCTTTTATCTTCAACTTGGACTGAGTTGAGTTTAAGGGGTTTCAAACCGTTCGAGTGGAACACAAGAAATTTTGAGTTTTATTTATTTATATTTTTTTGTATAATTTATAAAAAAAATTAATTTTGAAGAATTAAATAGTTCAACATCATATCAATTATGTAATAAATAGTTTGCTAAAATCATCTCTAAAAAATGATTCTAATTATTGTTTTTAATATTTATGCAAATAGTTATATGAAAGATATAAAATATTATATTAATTAATCTACAATATAGAGTTTTGAGTCGGGATGAGTTAAATGGAAGCTTGTTTTTGTTCGCTTAGTTCGAGTTCCAGTCAAACATCGACTCTAGTTAAATCAAGTTAAATATTATATAAACTCGAAATTAATTGAGTGGTTATCACCACGCTACAACTCATATAACTTAGATAAGCTATACTTTCTACTTGGAGTACGTAATTTAATGAGTCTTATCATTACAATTTCACATAAACAAATACAAGATAAATAATTCAAACACTTACAGTAATAAACCAAATAATTGGCCCAAGAAATGCCAAGCAAAAGATGTGGGGGTTTAAACTTCTTTGAGAGGCATGGATTGTGAAGGAGGCTCCCCATCATAAGGGATCTGTGATAAATACTTTTGCCATCATTTTTTGAATGGGTATGCATGAACATGTTGATCTCACTTGTGATAATTGAAGTCAATCAATATTATTTTCATATTGATAACCAATAAAATCTGTAGATGACCTACCTACATATTTTATGATTGACTTCATTTGACTCACTAAGTAATAAAAGTTATTAAGATATAATATTATTTTCTTGTTTAGTTAAATCACTATTTTAAAGTAATGCAATTTTCAAGAATCAAAGAGATGGATAATTTTTATTTGTTTAATTAAAATAGTTATATAAATGACTCTGAAATCCACTTAAATGAACTTTATTGTATAAAAGACCGAGTCTAGTTCGAGTTCCAAATTTTTAAACTACAGTAAACATACTCTTTTAATTGTAAATATCTCTCCATCCTCGACATATATTTTTGTTGGTTAAAATTGTTTTATGTTAGTGCTATCCTGTCCCATTTAGTAACTACAAATCTATTTTTTCCCCCAAAATAACTACTAATGCAGTTGCCAAGAAAAAAAAGTATTAATCTAGTTCAGAATACATCATGCATTATTTGGATGAGCTGCGTAAGCTTAATAAACTACAAACAGCACTATGATGTTCCGTCTTTAAATTAACACTGCAATCGACCAAAAGACAAGCAACAAATGAGCAAGGAGAAGCAGCAAACAAATGACAAATGAAAAATGACAAAGCACAAACTTGAGGAAATAATTGACTCGTAAAAAAACACAGTCGCCCCTCAATTCAAGTTGTTCATACATCGAAGTTCGAACTGCAACTAGAAGCCATGAATGCTGTCATAGACCATGGCACAGGCAGACTGGGCAACTCTATGCAGATCCTTGAACTATTTTAGAACCGATAAATTACTTGGATTGTTGGTTTTCCCTATGAGACAATTGTTGCAAGCTAGGTTGCAAGCTGTGCTCATCGGCATACAAAGGTAATAGATAAGAACAGTGGTTGCTAGTTCATCGTCCTTTAAAGACACAAACATATAAGAGCACAGTAGTTCACTCACTAAGCGGAGCTGGGCTTTGAATGTTCTGGAGGAGAAGGATGGCAACAGAGATGAAGTGAAGAAATGGGGTCACTTTCCAGGCGAATAGATACAAGTAAATGAACAGAAAAGTCATGTCGTTCGGGGCTGCTTCGCCCATGTGCTTCTAATTTCTCCTCATGCATACCCAGCTTGTCCAATGTTGCAGGTGTTAATGGGGGCCACCAGCCTGCATGCACTTAAATATGTTGGGTTTATGACAGAAGAATGAACTGGACAAAGTAACATCTTACATATACTTGCACTTGAGTGTGAAAATAGACTTATAATTTTCTCCTGATAGACATGATGACAGGCTTGGAGAGAGTCATATACAGCTTATGGATTATAAGTGCATTATATACTTCGTATATGTGACCAAATTCCCTTAAAAAAAAAACACAATGACCAAATTCTTGGGCTGAATCTCTATTTCCACAAGACAATAAAATTTTTTCTTTTCTTGAGTGATAGGTGAACGGTGGGAGGGGATTGGCCAAGTGAAAATTTGAAGTGGGAATTTTAGGAATAGATGATCTTTTCTCCTCTCATTACCTTTTCAAGAAAAAAGATATTACTTTTTAATGTATATTTTCATTTAATAAAAGTTATATAAGTAGTCTACTTATATTATGTAAGTATGTATCTCAATTTATTTTTATATTCGATGATTTATATGTTAGATTCCACACTTTCTGCGACTTTTTTGGCTCGTATTTTATGTTAGATATTAGATGTAGGGTTTGTAAACTATCTAGATTATTGATTATTGATTTTGTATTAGCAGCTTAAATCCATTCTATTAACCTAAATAAACCAATCCAACTAATAGTTTCCAGTTTCCACAATTCACTGATCACGCCCAAAAAATAATAATGCTAAGAACATGCTAGCTATAGTCTCTTAATAAACTATAAGTTTACGAATATGCATTTTTTATCCTGTAGCGGGCCAAAACTAGTTAATAATTAACAAATTGATGGGCCTCAAAAGTTGAATTAGGCCCAAACCACAAGCCCACTATTTCCCCTTCCTTCTTTCCCTTTATAATAACCAATTCTTCTTTCCTTGAAATGCAATGATAAAAGAGGTGGGAAATCGATCTTTGACGCAGTTACGAAGGCAGCCCTACTATAAAAAAGATTATATACGGCGACGTAGTTTGTCGTATATAATCATTAATTAATTACGGCAAAAGCAAGGCATATACGGCGACATATTTTGCAAGTACCCTTTTCTCTTTGTCAATATGTGCTGGAGATTTTGTTGGTTTCTTAGAAAGCCTACATATTTTTAATTAGTCATAAACCCCGCTCAAGGAGCGTGCTTTTACAAATAGATCAATATCATAAACATTAATTAATCATAAAATTGTCAATGCAAACAATTCAATACCATATTTAATTTGTTTTACCAACATCTAATAGGAAATTGCTTTTTTTTCTAAATATGTATTTAATTCTTTTACAAGTCTTATTTTTCTTATATTTAAGCAAAAGTTTATCACCGAGAGGTTCATTGATAAATTTAGACACTGAATTGATACCGGAAAGCGGTGGTTACTCTAAATTGTGGTGACAATGAAATCTGACACCATTTTTGACACTGATTGCTTCATTGTCTAAATGTTAGATACCGAATTAATATCAAAATTTCAGTGACTAAATATTATTGACACTAATTTGACCCCGGACATTGGTGGCTAACTAATATAAATTTGGTCATCAAAATTAAAAGTGGCGAGTTCGTAAGATAATGATCACCGATTTCTACCATTGAATATCGGTGACTATTTTAAACTGTCACAAAAAAATGACCAGTTGTCACCGGTTTCGGACATCGTTGACGGTGGTTGGATAGTGTCTAATCAAATAGACACCGAAATTTGACACCGATGTTTCGGTGTCAAAATTTTAAATCAGGGTAAAAAAGGGGAGGGGGGGGGGGGGG
>JAVDBV010049561.1:0-16845 GCA_032619315.1 Piper longum
GCCACTTTCCTTCTGCTTCCATGGAGCTGCTTCAATTGGAAATTTTGGAGGTAAATTCGGCTTTATAACTGGATGTGAATTTCTCGCCCTTGGAGAAGGATTCTCGCTCAAGGTTCGCCTTGGGGAACTAGAACATCGTTCTAGCCTAGGAGTCTCATTCATTCTCAAGTTTCCAGGTGGCATGTTGTCGTTCCCCTCACTGTAGACAGATCCAGGTCTACGAGAAAAGCAGATCCCAGCTGCTTTTCATCAGTCTGTTTAGAGCCAGGTAATGGCTCCAACCCCATCAATTTCGCAACAACACTGGACGACCGATTGCAAATAGCTATGTCTCGGCTGTTGGCAGCGTGCAGGCGCTTCGAACTAGCATTCAACTTCAAATCTGAGCTAGAGTTTCTCATGGAAGTTTGCCTACTGTCCAATGATAACCTTGGCAGTTCAGGGACTTTTGATGACATTTTGCTCGCTTCGCTTGAATCAAACGAGGACCGAGATAATTCTCGCCCATCGTAAGAGAGTCGAGGGAACTCCTTTGCTGATGGAGCATAAGATCCTCTTTTTGCCTCACAATAAGCTCTATCAGGATTTCTGACCTCACTAGCATGCCATGGCTCCTCTTTAGGCTTAGCAAGAACTCTCGATGATTCATTAAGAGCAAGTGCCACCTTGGGCTTCCTAGTGCCACCAGCTCCACCATCTAATGACCTTGACAATTGCAGAGGTCTAGGAGAATCTTTGAAGACAGTGTTAATGTAATCCTCTTTTATTTTTGTTTTCACTGATAATCCATGTGGTTCTCTAAAGTTAGAGTCTTTAACTTCCCAGGAACCATGGAACTGCCTACCAGGGAGAGTGGTAGTACTAGAATGATCGTGGTGACCTGCACTGTTCTTGGCATTGCTATATTCTGCACTCTGAAATTTTGAAGCTCTCAAGGGTGTAGAGGATGGAGCTTCCGATTGTCTTGCTTTGTGGTATTCAAGAGAAGAAAACGATGAGAAAGACGTCGAGGAGACCGAAGTTGTTGATGACTCAACTGATATTCTTTCATGTTCAATGGCATATCTACCTGCAATTTTCTCCTGCAGTAGGAAAACATGCGACCATGAAAAAATAGGCACAATTTTGCATCAAAATGCTGTGAGGTGTTCTCTTTCCCAATTTCAATTTAAAAATTAAAAACGAAAAGAAAATTGTTCCATTAATTTTCTTCCAAGAAGATCAGACGAAATTACATCTCAGAGCTGGCGGTCTTATGATGAAAAATTTTAACAACAATATAAACGAATAAATGGTTCTTACCACGCTAGTCTGCGGAGATGTTAAGCTCTCAACTCCACTGTTGATAGAATTTGTACCAGAGGCACCTAAAGGAAAATCGTCAAACATGTTGATGAATACATGGATTGAGAATTGATTAAGTAACAAACAAGCCAGCCTAGCCACATACTAATATCATGAAAAATTCATGGAATGTATCGTATCAAATTGAGAATTGAAACCTTTAACTAGCCATCGAAACTCGAGACAATAAAAATTGACAAATAAAAAATACTGTATAGAAACAGATAATAATAAGAAAGTGGCAATTCCCACAATTCAATAAACTGAAGCACGCACACACAAATCAACGTTGAGAAAATAAACAACGAAAACGAAAATCCAGACAACAACATACGAGTAGGAAGCCGTTTATGTGCATGAATTCGCTTGCTGCTGATGATGTGGTTGCGATCAAAGAGCTGGAAAATTCCGGTCATACACCCAAGTTGCTTCTTAAAGTCCGGGTTCGCATCAGACCAGGATTGCAAAATTTTGGCAGACATATTGCCAAAGCACTCCGCCAGAGGCAAAAGAGCCAAAATGTGCCTCTTCTTCTCACGTCACACGGATGGTGGGCGCAACTACCACTCAAGAACACCAAACACAGTTCCAAATGCAAGAACAAGGAACGCCCATTTGCTCAATTAACTTAAATTCATCAACAGAAAGTTCATCCAGCTAGCTAGCAGCTAGGAAGGTGTTCTGTATTCAGAGAGGGAAGATGTTGCAGAGTAGTAATATATATATACATATATATATATAGCAAATCTAGAGACAGAAGTGATGCAGAAGAGAAAGAGAGGAAGGAATGGGGAGAAGGTGGCGGACAGGAAGAAGCGTGCCCCTTGCAGATGGGAGTTGTTCTTGTGGCTTTAACCAAGGAGAAGGCAGTTACATGGTTACACACACACATGAATGTCTGGCATTTGTAACAGTGGCAGATCGATTGGGTGGTAGGTGATTGGTTTTGGGTAAGTGCACAAGTAAAAGAAAAGAAGATGATGTGTGTTCTCACATTTCCATGTGAGATGATAATTGGGAAGGGGATGAGGCATGTGAGAGATGTCAGGATCTGAGAGTGGATTTATGCTCTGGATTCTGGAAAGCCTGCAACTTCTACAGCATACCCTCCTCCCCCTTCCTTACCTTTTCAACCGTCAATGTCTCAGTTTCATCCTCCACACATCAATCACCCTCCTCCCTTCTCTTTCCTTCTATATTACTATATATCTACAATATACTATTAATATATCAGATATATCTACATATATCATATCTATGCATCTGTATCTTGCAGAGCCTTCTACTTATTTTTGTGAATCTATGATCTCATCCTTGTCATGATGAAAAAGTAAAATAAAAAAAAGGTACTTACAGCTGTGGTTACTTGTTCATGGTTGTTTGACTTGCCCTTCGTGGCTTCTTGTGGTGGGTTTTGTGTGAAAGCTGCCTCGTTGTCGGTAGGGCGTAAACGAAGCCAACCGTTTTTCCGTGTTCGGCTTAATTAAATTCGATTTATAATGGTTAATTTTATTTTTTTTAAAAATATTTAGTTTAAAATATATAAATTTATTAAATAATAAATAAATTTTTAAAAAAGAGTATTTGGTTTAGTTTGACTTAAAATTTGAACTTAATATATTTAAATTCAAAAATATATTTGATTCGATTCGACTCGTAAATAATATTAAGGTCATATTGAACTTATATGGTATTCAAAAAAAAATTTGATCGTATATAAGTCAAGTACATAAATATTTACTCAATTCAAGCTCGACTTAAATTCGGCTCGAACTAAACCCAAATATTATAAATTTTAAACAAGCTCGACTCGACTCGTTTATATTAAAGTTCGGCTCGTTTACATTAAAATTCATCTTGACTTGTTTTATATCAAGTTAAACTCAAACACACCTTACTCAGTTTAACTCGTTTACATCCCTAATTATCAGTACCATTACTAACTCACCCCTGGCTATTTACTTAACTTTGACCAATTTAATTAAATAAATCCAACGCAGCCAATTCAAACCCAGTAGATGAACTCATAAATAAAATTATATATATATATATATACCCAAACATATTAGCCATAATCCCACTCATTCATGTCCGGGGCACTTTTGAAATTTATAAAATTATTATATAGTAAAACTATATAGATACATATTATGTTTTTTATCTATTCTAAAAAATATAAATTTATCTCATAAATCTATTTTGGAATCAGAACCAGAATTTTATACTGTTTGAAACAATCTGATCCGGGTTAGAAATCTAATTTAAAGTAAATTTATATTTTAAAGAAATATTTAAAATAAAAAAAACTACTTTTGAAATATTTCTAAACTATATGTACCGTATGATCTAAATACAAGAAACGCATTCACAAAAAGTAATTTATTTTTAAAATTTAGTTAACATTGGAATCAAGATTTTTTAACATTTGGTAAAATACAACTTCAAAATATTGTCAAAACACTATATACCCGAGAATATTTAAGATCCAAATATAAAAAAACTCATTCATAAAAATAATAAATTTGTTAAAAAAAACAATTTCAAATTAGAATTCCAAGACACTGTTTAAATAATGTATAGAATTAAAATCTTTTGAGCACAAAGACGCGGCCTCAAATTTAACTCAGATACCCACCTTCCCAAACTTATATCCTCTAAACACGAAAAAAATTAAGAGAAACAAACATCATTGATCAAGAAGATCCCATTGTTTGTAGACATTCCTGCAAATCATACCACGGAGAGGAGAGTATCGGCCTCACGGTCGGTGGATACTATAGGGAGGGAACCAAGGCATGAACTGTGGAGAGAAAAAGATATGGATGTAATTTAGAGTTAAGTTTAGGTAATCATGTTTTGGGTTTATTTTTAACTTAAAATTTGAATTTAATTATTAGTGGACTATAATTAATTACGTGCGAGAAAAAGTTAATTAAAAAACCCGCCCTCGATAATAGTTCTGGGTTTATCTTTAACTTAAATTTTGGATTTATTTTTAACATAATATTATTAGTTGTGGATATTGTATTTATTAGTTTGTATGCATATCTAAAAAGTGGTATTAATTATTCATTATTAGAATGTTTGTCTTATGAATGTCAATATTTATTAATTTACCATAATTAATATACATACTTATTTTATATGTGCGTGCCATGTTTATTAATTTACCATTATCCATTTGTGCTAACAAGAAGTATTATACATAAACTTTATTCATTGTTATGCACGGATGATTTTATGATAGAGGAACAGGAAGTCAGTGAACGTAACACGAGTAATTAAGTAAAATTATATTTAAATAAAGGAGGAGGAGGAGGAGGAGCTATATCTCACTACGTCCCAAAGATATATCAGTATTAATCTTCTCTTTTTTGATTCTTGGAAAAGTTTAAAGGGTTAGATTAAGAGTATTCAGTTGTTAGTTGGGTACTTTAGAGTTGCCATGTTAAGGGTCGACAAGGTGTGTCATGAAGGAAAGAGAGTTCTCTGTTTTCTTCATCATTTGGAGGTTGGGAGGTAGCTGGAGAGTCACTGCACTGATTTGGAACTTATCTTTAACATTTTTCTACTCCCTGTTTCATGTACTTAAGCTTACTATGCCCAATACAGCAAACATCACCTCCTTGCTTGTAAGAATCATATAGCCTGTCAGTTTTATACCTCCTTTTGCTTTCAATCTGTTTTGCCTACGTCCCCTCGCATAACTACACTTGATTTGTCCCTTGCACTTCCAGCTTATGGATGGTCACACCCAGATACTTTCTTCCTATTTACTCAATTCGGTGCTTGAAAAAGAAACAGGGCTGAGCAAAGCACGAGGAAAAACATGACAATTGGTTCATTGTAGAGTTCAGTCTCATTCCTTTTTCTTTTCCTGGCACGATACACCTCAAATACTGTGAAACTATGAAGAGAGCCCTTTTAACAGATAGAAAAGCAGACAGATACACACATCAACCAATACTTTCCAATTGTAATTTGCTCTTCCTTCTGCCATTGCCTACATTGATCTTTGTGGTGCCTCTAAAACAAAGAAAATTCAACCACGACTATGGTGAGCAGGACAAATCCTACACACAGGAACTGGAAAATGATTGGTTGGCTTGCAGTTCTTTCAAATGGACAATGAATAATGGGGCCAGCTAAGAGTTTGCCATGGTTGTCTTCACCTATAACACAAACCACTGCTTTCTACCGCTCATTTGAAGAAACAGGTGCCTACTGCACAGGTATCACTGCAACTGAGATCTAGGTAAGTACAGAATATAAATGACCTTTAAACCATGAGGGCAGAGTCCGTAGTCTATGTGAGGTTGCCTTCAGTAGTGCCCACTCCATTCCTTTTCACTGTGTTGAGGATGCCACTGGTTTAGGTTCAATGAGCAGCACCTTACAAGCCCAAGGGCAATGTCTGCTGTGGACCCTTGCCACAAGTGGGTGATATGTGACTTTGCCCAAAAAGTTTTGGGTCTAAAGTTTTAAGATGCCCTGCCTATAATAATACACCATATTTAGTTCCCTATCAATTTATGTAAAGATTTTGAGGTGTGCATTGGATTCCATGATTATTTTGTGAAAAATATGTTATGTCTTCGATAAACTTCGATCTTTTTGTTAAGATTTAACTAACTCCATGTGTTTTCAATTGCTATACATTGCTAAAATGTTCTTCTGTACACTCAAAGAAAACATATTTGCAAGTTAAACGCGTAAATAGTATTAGTACGTTAATCAACGAGAAGGATTTGATTATTATCGTTGAAAACTGAATCAAATATAATAACTTCTTGCATATCTTGGAGCCGAATAGGACTAAAGTTGTTCTCGTAAGTAAAATTATGGAAAAATTTATAATTCACAACTCAAAATTCCCAAAAATAAGATTTATTCCTAAACAATGATCTCAATTTATAGTTTGATGCTTTCAAATATTGAACAAGTTTAATAATTCCACCCAACATTCATTTGCATAGTTTTGGTTCAATGCTCCCAAATAATAGACTCATCTAATAAATAGGAGTATGGAAGCCTCCTAGCCAGGTAGCAAAAACACCCTAAATTTGGCATTGTATGCACATCTTGATCTGCATGGTTGGCAAGATTGAGCAGTAACCATAACTTGTAGTCTTTGAGCAAGAAATGAAATATTGATGTGCAACTAACCCTCTTATATCATGAACTTCCTTTCAACTTCCTTTTAACTCAAAACTCTCTTCACTATTTTCCGTCAAAATATCATACTAGATATATTAAACTATGAAAGAGGTGATTCTGCATTTCTGTTTGCATGACAACATTGTTTTTCCTCCTTATATGTGCGTAGATTGGACATGAACGACAGAATTATCTAAATCTCCGGTACTAGAACATGAGTATAAACAGTTCAACCAAGAGACAGGGCACTGTTGAATGAATAAATTAAGAAGGATGGATAAAAGAATTGGGTCCGAGATGAAGTGGTTACCACAAATGAAACATAGCATGTCCTCTTAACAGATAGAGAGAGTAGCCCCAACAATCTTATCAGAAACATTCATTGATTCCTCAACTCTTGCAAATGGACAAGGGAAAAGAGAAGGTAATGACTGTTCATATCCAGTTGGCACAAACCTAGCTGGTTTTAGTGTGTGTTCGCTGTCTTCTCCGGCAACCAAAGCTGGGCCTATCAATGTGAACTTATAATCTGGTCTCATTGGTATCAATTGCTGGCCGGGCATTGGAAACTATGAAGGGTGATCAATTATTTGATATCGAAAGCAATAATGTAGAGTGACCCACCATTTGCCAAGGCCCTACTAAATTATTTGGCTGCAAAAAGAAACCATATGTTCCATATGATTAACAATCAGGAGCTAGGAAATGATTTCAAACGATACAAACCTTGATATTTTTTAGTCTAATATATGTACTTCAAAATTTGTCTTTTAATTACTTGGATTAATGAAACAGTAATGTAGTTAATATGAGTAATTATCAATCACAAGAAGGATGTATGTTATGGGTTTCGTACTATTTAATTACTGTGGTGGTTCAAATATTTAAGAAGCTCACATAATTCATTTGTATAATTCAAATGGGTCTCTTTATTTTATGGTCTACTCTCTTGTGTTGGAAAAATCTTCTCCTACGAACGCAAAACAGGATTAGAACTTAATTAAGAATAATTCTCGAAAGAATGATAGGTAGAAGACACCTTGGAGTCAGAATTAGAATGAGCTGCTGGGATCTTTCTCTCTACTTTTCAAAGTGTAAGTGGGCTGCTTTCTTATTAATTTCTAATTTAGATACCTTTCCCATTAGAACCCACTAATCTCCCACTAAATATTAACGTACCCATGTCGAAGACTTCAAATTGGAAGCAGAAAAATTAGGCTTGAACCGAGGCAGCACTGGCACAACAATTGCGTTCACAAAATAAAAGCCCGTAAGCAAGCAATAGACTCCTTTTTTCTGTTTATAATAGTTTTTTTTATATATAATTGTGAATATATATACGTAGAAGAGGTATAATTGACATAGAACAAACAAGTAGGTATGCATGTCCCTGAGTGGCCATATAGAATAATATATATGCAACTGTGGATATTCATGCGGGTGGGGCATACATGAATATATACATGCATACATATAGCTATTAGAAATAAAGAAGAACAAGAATAAGGAGGATAGATATGAAGGGTGCACAATCACATGCATAAAGGGGTATAATCACATGGAAGGTTGGCTTGACCTGAGCGAGCAATGTCTCTAGAATCCTACAACTAATGCATCTAAGTCCAACTCAGAACAACCCCATTTGCTTTGTTCCTATGTCACATGAGAGAGAGCATTATATAAATTTAATAAATGAACTACTACTATATCTAATATCGACACCAATATTCAACCCGCCATGTGATAATAAGCCCACTTTCAACCAGATCAGATCAATATTGTCAACTCAAACTGAGTCAAGTCAATTAATTTGTGTATGCTCAAGTTTTTTGTCTATCACCAATGGCCTTCTATGGTCAAGCTTGGATATACCTCTTGTAAGTCTATGTATATATATATACATCTACCTCAACCTAATCAATAAATGTGAGGGACTGAACCTAGTATTTTAGTGTAGAGCCCACGTGATGGCAGATCGGATGGGTGGCATTATAAGAAGTTGATTAATTAGACGACTGATTCAACCAATCGAATCATATGTTAACATAGTTTTGGATCGAAGGTGTTGGCCAAGATTGTGTGCTTGTGAAACAAGAGAGTTGACAACCCCTTGCTTGGGATTTTTTATAAGACCATCCAAAGTGTTGTAATTTGGACTCGAAGCAATGAGGCATACGTAGGGCTTTGTGGGTTTTGACGTGGAAGGCTTTCCGGTTCAACCCCAATCTTGGTGGGTTAGGAAAAGATTCGATCGGTTCTTTTGGAAGAAAACTTTAAAACGTAATGAAAGATGATGTGATGGCAGAAAAAAAAATGAAATTCTATTTTTTTAATTATTGAAACTATTATGCTTTGATCCAGAGGCTATAAAAATGCTCTATTTAGTTGGTAAGATTCGATTCAGGTTTATTTGCTAGGTCGACCTGAATTATTGGACGGGAGCATGGTTCCAAAACCGAATCAATTATTACTTTCTTATCACGTCCAAACTAATAGGAACTGCAGCCGCATAACAAAAACATTTCATTAGCCCGACAATGCGTTAACATCTATATCTGTCATCTTTTTACAACTGACATTTATTTTCTTTCAATGCTTCCATCACAAATAATATGAATTATAACATTTAGTTTTGCTAGGTTAAATCTTAAACCCAAACACCCAGTATTAAACTGGATTTTGATAAAGACCCAAACCAGCCCGACATGAACCGGGCTAGATCAGGCAAAAGCCCAGATCATTTGCACCCCTGATAGTGTTCACATGGTGAAGCTTGCTTAAAGTGGCATTGGTGAAGATACAAGGCTGGATTATTGGGATCATGTTCAAACTATCACAAAAAAAGATCACAAATTTTTTTCTTACCTAATAAGTATTAATTTATTTGCAAGTTTTAGTGACAGTAAAAATAAAAAGACACTTCAATTGGTTCATCCTGCAGCTAACATCAGGTGGGAATGGTCTACAGAGAGCTAAAGCACATATGCAGCTTGGATCAATTGATCTTCTCAGGGGATCCAGTATATGAGCTTCTCTGTCCAAGATCAATGGTTGTTTGATTCACTCGCTAGCGGCATCCTTTCGTTATTATTCTTCTTTTTTGGTCATATAATATCATTGAATTTTCCTAACTACCATTCATGAAGAAGTGCTTAGCCGAAGAATAAGAAGTTCCGCTTCCACCTGCACACATGGAGCATCGCTTGGCACTGCCATCAAGTTTATATAAAATGTAAAACAGAAAGCTTCATCTCAAAATCATATAAATGAATCAATAACGTTCAAGCAGTTTCAACGTTCACTCAAAATCGCGTAAATGAATCAAGAAATGTTAAAGCGGTTTCAGTAAAAGAACTATTATTCTCTCATTCTCTCCTGTCGTTGGCTATTGTGACAAGACATCATCTATTCGAAGGACTTCAATGATATTTATTTTTTTATTTTTTTTAAAAAAAGAAGCTTCAGATTCGTTTTTATTTTTCCAAGCAACTTCAGACCCGTTAGATAATCCACTATATACAAGTCGAAGACAGCAAGCATTAAAATCAGCTAAATGCAATGATAACATTGAAAAAGTAACCAAAACACTTCTGAAAAATAACATCGGCTCTTTCACCGTAAAGTATTGAAGCCTATAATAGAATAAATATTCCAGGCATCACACAAAGAATTAACAATTTACAAAGAACAGGTTATTGATCCTAAAGAACTTAATCTACAGTCATCATTAATTCGTCATACCTCCCTTTCCATACGAAATTCATCAGGTGTCTTTGCTCTGTTAGTGAAACAGCATAATTGCTACTCTGAAGGTAAACCCCTTCGTGTTTTGTTTTTTTTGCTTTCAACTAATAATCTGCAGGTTCTTCCAGTAACAATGAATGACCAGATACATTAATCCGCTGGCTCAAAACTAAACTTGATTAACTTGTGCGTAGAATCATCTTGCCATTGCAAAGTTCTTCAAAATTTGAAGATAAAAGGGCCAGGAACGATTTGACTCATTAATATGGTGTTGACCATATGGATGATCTTGTATATATTGTTGAACATCATCAACCTCAGCCAACTCTTCTAGATAAAGCCTAAGTTCTGCACCTGGACCTTTATGTAAAGGAAAACAAAAAACAATGTTTTGAATTTTGAAGAATGAAAAAAAAAGCAAATATCCTTCTCTAAGCTTGGCAAAAATACAATCACATGCTTTCATATAAAGAGCAAATGAAGCACTGAAGAAAATCTACTTCCAACATAAGCATCTACTGACAAAAGCAAAGCCAGAAGATGAGCAAAGAGCACTTGAGATTATATTGACGAAGAAGTGTTTGCCATATCTCAGGGAAACAATCAATCGAGACAAACTGATTTATTTTCAAATCAACCTTTTGCCCTCAAAAATGAAATTTAAAAGCAAATAAAGAGAACAATATCTCACCTCAAGCATTATCATGATTGTCCATGAAGTTATAAGGCTGGGGGAAGATTGCAGTGAAAGGCTACAAAAAGATGAATAAAGTGAATTAAGTGATGCAAACTTGTGAAAACAACTATAAATTTATGAAGAACTGGAATTTCCACGGGACAGAGGAGTTTCAACATAAACATTAACCAGCACAAAAAAACTTAAGAGGCAGACAACAAGCATACAGGATTTCGAAGAGCTTTATAAGGAGAATCATCTAACAGTAATGTATTTGATGGTAAATAGAAGTCTCTTTCCCATGGGAGATCAGGATCTTCCTTATCCCAAATTTTCTTCAACTCCTTTGAGAATAAAGGTTTTTGTTTGTTCTCAACTGTATAAAAACCTGTTTTTGTACATTTGGATTGATCCTGTAAAATTTCATGATGCTCATTTTTTTAAAAGACAAATTTCGAAAAGCTATAGTTCATACGCGTGCAATAATCATTTTCATGTATTTATAAATGATAAAAACGGTAAAAAACTTAGACAATCAGATCTTATATATGGATGAGATCAAGAAGTAAGAAATTGCAGAAATTGATACTATGCGAGCCTTCTTAGGATTGCAAACAATGAAGTTATCTTTGCACCAAACCAATAATTCAGAGTGTCAAACTTATCCAGTTTATGGAAGATTTATGTTAAATTAGAACAAACAATATTTCAAACAGAGCATGACAGGCATCAGTAATCATTTCACTCTTACCCAGCAAAAGAGAAGTCTGTCTTTCAGCTCTCCCATTAAGATGTTAACCACTATGTTGACTCTGTCCCTGAAATAAAAATAAAAAATAACCTCATTTGCACAAACCTTATGGAAAAGTGATCTTCCAAATCAAGAAATCAAGCACACCAGTGGTCAAGAAAATAAAAAGAGAACTACACGGAGTTGACTTTTTAAACAATTCATTAAATGGAAAACATTCACCTACTCAAGTTTTTGAATATGCGGAAACTACTGCAATCAAATAATGCAGCAGCTAATGTTTGCGACAGGAAGTCACAGCAGCCAACCCAAAATGAATGAAAGATAAGGTATTTGAAATATAAATGAACAAGTGAACAGCCTTTACCTTTTTCTAGATGACCAGACTGCCACTTCGTACTTTTCAAAGCAGAACCTCGAGAAATCATCACAAAAAGGTCTTTTGAAAACTGAACAAGCAAATATAATTTGTACTTCATTCATGAATTGAGTAGACCAATCGAAATTAGGCCTGTATTGGAATTGTTTCAGATTTTCCCTAAAGCACAAACCTGATTTTCCATTTACTTTCCTGTGTGCTCTCTGACCAGGAGGAGGATTAATAACAATGTCAGCCAGCAAACCATTCAAATCAAGGATAAGAAGCTTTTTCTTCGCACTTTTTGGCAATATTGGTGAATTTGATGCATTATCCTGCTTGGACAAAAACAAAATGAGATAGATAAAGCTACAAATAGTGCCTGTCCATGGTTGATGAAACATGCCTTTTGGGCAGTTGCCAAGTTTTCCCTCATCGTAAAAGTTGTGTGCTTAAAGGTTCGCATATAGATTGAATTTGGAATGGCTTTTCGTCAAAAAATAATTGCTCATCTTTTTCTTCATATTTTTTGTCAGAAATGCTTTCTTGCATTTCTTGTTCCTTTTGCAGAACATTAAGCAAGTGATCAGTCGTATCAGTGTTATCCGGCAAATGACAGTTGCCTTTGCCCTTGCCTATCTTGTTTACTGCACTGCCGGAAGCTTCTTTTTGGGAAATTATCTTAAGCCCACCCTGGCTCTTTATGGATGTCACTCTAATATTTTCCTTATGCGCACTCCCTTTACTTGGGTTCTTTTTTACTAGTTTAGAACCTATGCATGTTAAAGTCATTTTTAAAAAGGTCATAAATACATAGTGCATAACTTTTCCCATAGTCTGATAAGCTCTAAATTCCACTCCTACCTAATGCTTCTGATACTTTTAAAGGGTACGCAACATGCAAAGTTTGCTTTCGCCTCAATCTCTTCTTCTCCTGGATATCTTCTACCATTGCAGATCCTGATCATCTTTTGGACGTAATCAGTGATGCTATAATGATCCCAACTCCTATAATAGAACACAATGGGAAAAGCAAGCAACTTACCTTGTACTGTATTACTAGATAAGATGGGCTATTTTCTCTTCTTTTCTCTCTTCCACAACTGACGCACTACCCGTATACGACCTGAAAAGTTGCATGCATCAACCCTTATTAGTTGCCAATACATTCTGAAACATACAAGAGATCTTATTACTTCGTGCAAACATAAAACAAAAACGGCCAGACACAGGCAGCAATAATGACGTCATCGAACCAAAATCTTTCATGATTGATAGTGACCTTGAGACCTCAGATGGTTTAGATACTTAAAGCTAAAAAAAAAGAGATAATATCATTGTCTTCTTTATTCATCCCAACCCCCTGTGAAATTTAGCCCGCACTTGCACTTCACTAGTTCACTCTGGATACTAAATGAGGATTGAGGAAATAAACACTGATACAAATCACGTGGTCATCAATCTATACGCCGACATACTCAATCCTGCTTTTTTTTTTTTGACAGTCAATGATTGTCTATAACCAACGAAGGGCAGATAAAATTATTGAAGGCATTCTTAAGATTCAAAAAAGTTCAAAAATTTCCCATTCACGGCAGCGTTCTATCTACAAGAAACAAAATATTGCACAGCAAATTGCTCAACGTACCAAAAGAATCGATTTACTGAAAAAAGAAGAAGAGAAAATCAGTAAACCTGGACTAGACGCCATTCTTCAAAAGCCAAGCAAGGGTCTCGCCGTGCAACGGAGCCCCGGCTCCCGGGTGAGCTGGAACATCCTCGCCGCCGACGGCACGGGAACCCTAACCCTCGCGTCCCGCCCATCCACCGCCACCCGCCTCCTCGTCCGGGAACAAGGCGGTGCCTCCGGCGCTGCCGGGGAAACGACGGGCACCACGGCGGGGGCGGAGGAATAGACAAGCCGCGAGATAACCGCGGCGGGAGACGGAAGCGGGGAGCTCGGCCCACAAAGGGGAGAGGGGTTGGAGAGCGGCGGATGGCGGCGGCGAAGAGAGTGGCCCGGACTCGGGCCGCATGGCCGAGAGGGGCGGGAAGGCGGCCGCGGTATCGATGGCGGCGTTGAAAGTCGACGGATTTTTTACGCCCGTCGGCTGGGTCGTTGGCGGATGCTGTCTTTGTCAGCGGAAGATCTTATCCGTTTGTTTTTTTTGGATAGATGGAATATTGACCGTTGATTTTGGTGGTACCTGAGTAGTGTGTACCTAACTTACTTCCCTTTTATAAAAAATAAATTCCAATGATGATATCAGATGGAGTTCATTTTAAAAAGAAGAAAAAGAAGGAATCATCATTAACCATAAAAAAGGGCTTACCATCAAATCTTATTTGATTAACAAAAGTACGTGGCAATTACAAGTTAGTTCTACTTGACCATCTACGAGTAATGCAACAATATTTATGAGTAACTAACCAATGGTCTCTTAAAAAAACCGCATTGGTCCCATCGAAAAACAAAGTTTGGATGTAAAATAAAATCGTCAACAATCTGTGTTCAGCCAGCTGCAAAGGATGCTGCAGCTTCTGCTGAAATGGAGCCGGAGACGAGCGCAATGAGTTGTATTTATCATAGCAAACAAGCGACCACCCTGATGCACAAGAAGACGAAGGCTCAAAACTACCTCCGCACAAAAACAGATGCAGTCAAATACATATTGGAATATAGATATCAATAGGTACAGGAGGACCGGTCGTGGTTGAAAAAACTTGGGATTGATCTTATAGGTGGAGGCCAAACAAATAGGAATTCGATGTAGAAAAGTGGGTATATTGTTCCAAGTAAACGCACCCAAAACTAGTTAATTGTAACAGTTTCATTACTCATCTAAACAGAAGAGGTATTTGAAAATAGTATTGCATCGAGCCACAAAGTTCACTTGTACTGAGAGATGAACAGGTTTAATAAAATAAAAAAAGATAAATAGAGATAAAATGAGGAAACTTTGATTCCCGTCACGTTAAATAATAGAGTGGTGCTATGTAAACTAAACTTCATTTTTTTGTCACCTTAGTATATTTCAAATATTGGGAGCTGTGATATTTACTTACTGTGTATTGCGAGCTTTTCACGGAACTCTTCAAAGTACAAGAAGTAATTTTTTAAATAATATTTCATTAGCAAGAGGTTAGTGAAAGAGTAGATAAGAAACAATTTTTTGCTCGTCAATTAGGGGTGTAAATGAGTCGAGCCGAGTCGAGCAGGGGCATGTTTGAATTTGGCTCGATATAAAACGAGCCAAGCCGAACATTAATGTAAATGAGCTGAATCGAGCTGATCTTGTCTAAAATTTATGGTGTTTGAGCTTAGTTCGAGCCAAGCTCGAGCCTAACAAATGTTTATATTTTCGACTTATATATGATCAAAAAAAATTTTTAACACTACATAAGTTCAATGTGACCTCAATAATATTTATGAGCCGAGCCGAGCTGAACATTTTTTTTCGAGTTTGAATTTCAAACCGAGTCGAGCCAAACACTCATTTACTAAAACATTGTTTGTTGTTCAATGAATTTATCTATTTTGAACCGAATATTTTTTAAAGCACAAAATTAACGAGCGCGAGCTGAACCGAACTGAGCCGAACTAAATGCAAAAAGCTCACGAGCATACTTGGCTCGTTTACACACCTACTGTAAATACAAAAAATACAAATTTCGTAGAAAAGTATACTTTCCAACATTAAGGTTATCTTTGGTAGAAAATGAATTAGTACCAAAGGCTAACCCAATAAGACAAGGGCCAAAAAACTTTCACCAAGTCTTCCAATAAAGAGAGTAATCACTAGAAGAAAATTAACATTTAAATGATTGGGCATAGCATTCTTGTCGCGTTTATTTAGGCACCAATGATTGAGCATAGCATTTTTGTTGTGAAAAACGGGTAATTTTCACCAAAGATAACTAGTTCACTATGAGAACTATTACCTAGATGACAAGCGTGAAAACTATTGTACTAAATAATTACCCCAAGATAAAATTCCCAGGAAAGTTGGTGGGACACGATAATCCGCTTAAAAACCAACTCCTAGACAGAATTTTATCAAGACAATTAATATACATAGCACAATAATTAACACCAACTATACCCGACAATAGCTATTAAATAGACACGAAAAGAAAAGAACAAACGCCAGAATTTAACGAGGTTCGGCAATTACCTATGTCCTCGGACACTAACAAAATAATATTTCACTAAAGAGAAATATTACAAAGAGAGAGAATTACCGATGGTAGAAAAGACAATTACTACCAGTAGAAAGGGAAGTAGGTAATTCAAGATTACCCTTTGGGATGATTTTAACTAAGGAGGGAGAAGTCCTTATATAGAGTTGGAGCTCCCCCCCAAACCCTTCCCACATTAGATGTGGGACTAAAGTTTTTTTGCCAAACAACAATTCTCCACCTTGGCAAAATTTCATACAATTCTCTCACAAATCCAACTTTCAGTAGTGTCTTCAAACTCCATCTTTCAATTTGTAATAATATCGACCAAGTCTAAACAATGTTTAAACTTGATCGCAGTTACCACTTTTGTCAGCATATCAGCAGGGTTATCAGCGGTCAGAATCTTATGGATTATGACTCCACCTTCTTTTAGAATTTCTCGTACAAAATGATATCGGACGTCGATGTGCTTCGTCCTTGCATGGTAAACCTGATTCTTTGTTAAATGAATAGCACTTTGACTATCACAATGCACTTTGATGTGCTTCTGTTTCATTCCCAGTTCACCAAGCAACCCTTGAAGCCAAATTCCCTCCTTTACAGCCTCTGTAATTGCCATGTACTCTGCCTCTG